>CAKNYM010044195.1:7541-22058 GCA_932195095.1 Andricus curvator | reverse complement strand
ATTGACAGAGAGATAGAAAAAGATTGATAGGATGAGATGGAGAAGAGGGTATTAAAAAAGGTAGATGGGACTTTAGATTGAGAGATAAAACAAGATTGACGTAAATAGATAAAGGATAAGATGAGACAGTGAAGAGGAGATTCAAAAAGGTAGACCTAAATTCAGATTTACCGAGAGATAGAAAAATATTGACAAAGATAGATAAAGGATATGGTGAGATGAAGAAGAGGGTATTAAAAAAGATAGACGTGAATTCACATTGAAGAATAGATAGAAGAAGATAAACATTGATAGATGTATGATACGATGAGATTAATGAAGAGGATATTGAAAAAGGTAGAAGTGAATTTATATTGACAAAGAAATAGAAAAAGATTGACAAAAAGATTGATAGGATGAGATAGAGAAGAGGGGATTAAAAAAGATAGACGGGAATTTAGATTGACAGAGAAATAGAAAAAGATTGACAAAAAGATTGATAGGATGACATGGAGAAGAGGGTATTAAAAAAGGTAGACGGGAATTTAGATTGACAGAGAGATAGATAAGGATTGACGTGAATAGATAAAGGATAGGATCAGATAGAGAAGAGGGGATTGAAAAAGATAGACGGGAATTTAGTTTGAAAGACAGGTAGTAAAAGATTGATAGAATGAGATGGAGAAGAGGGTATTAAAAAGGTAGATGGGACTTTAGATTGAGAGATAAAAGAAGATTGACGTGAATAGATAAAGGATAGGATGAGACAGAGAAGAGGAGATTCAAAAAGATAGACCTAAATTTAGAGTAACTGAGAGATAGAAAAATATTGACGAAGATAGATAAAGGATAGGGTGAGATAAAGGAGAGGGTCTTGAAAAAAGATAGACGTGAATTCACATTGAAGAATAGATAGAAGAAGATAACCGTTGATAGATGTATGATGCAATGAGATAAGGAAGAGGATATTGAAAAATGTAGATTAAAAATTATTATTTTTTAGTTGAAATCTCAACGGTTTTGTAGCAAATTCGTCTTTTTGGCTTGAAATTCAACATTTTGGAAAGTCAGGGAATTTTGAAGTTGGGATTTTGTAGCAAACCTGTTTTCTTTTCAATGCTAAATTAGAAAAAAATTCATATAATTCATCGCAAAATTTGTTTTTCGTCTTTAACATGCGCAGTAGATACCTGAGGAACGTAGACCTGCGCAGAAGTTACCTACTGATACTAGACATGCGCAGTAGTAACTCGCGGCTATTGGACATGCGCAGTAGTAACCCGCGGCTAATAGACATGCGCAGAAGTTATCCGCGGCTATTCGACATGCGCAGTAGTAATTAACGGATATTGGGCATGCGCAGAGTAACCAACAGATATTACGCATGCGCAGAAATTATGCACGGATTAGGTATTTCAGGTTGAGTGGGAGAAACTCAAGATGTCTGCACACTGAGGGCCACATAATAATACTAATTGCATGGGACAAAACTTTATTTTTTCAATAACTTGCGAAAAGAGG
The DNA here is from genome assembly GCA_932195095.1 of Andricus curvator. Classification (NCBI taxonomy): domain Eukaryota; kingdom Metazoa; phylum Arthropoda; class Insecta; order Hymenoptera; family Cynipidae; genus Andricus; species Andricus curvator. Next base: position 20,558 of record CAKNYM010044195.1, on the reverse strand, counting down.
ATTTTTCATGATAACCAAAAAAGACAAATTTTCGTACAAGGAGCATAATTTTCTACCAAAAAAAGATGAATTGTCAATCACATAATTCAATTTTCAACTAAAAAGGGAAAATTTTCAAGTAACAAAAAAACAAAATTGTTAAATTTTCCTCTATAGATATAAATTTCCAACCAAACAAAATGGAATAGGGAATAGTTAAACTGGGATGATGAATCTTTAAACTTAAAAAAGAATTTCTAACCAAATGTTTGAATTTTTGACGCAAAAGATTAATTTTCTACCAAAAAGGCAACTTTTCAACTAAAAAAGATAAATTTTTAACCAAAAATTGAATAATTTAATTTACCTAATGAAAATAATTTTCAACTAAAAAAACCAAGTTTCAACAAAATATTTCAGTTTTCAACCAAAAAGATGAATTTTCAAGCAAATAATTTTCTACCAGTAAACAAATTTTCAACTAAAAAAAATTAATTTGTAACTTAAAAAATGAATTTTTAACAAAATAGTTCAAGTTTCTACCTAAAAAGACAAATTTTCAACTAAAAAGGATAAATTTTTTACCAAAAAATGGAAAAGTTTAATTTTTACTTAAAATAATCATTTTAAACAACAAACAAATTTTAACAAAATAGTTCAATTTTTAACTAAAAAGGATAAATGTTCGACAAAAAATGGGGATAGTTAAATATTCAGTTGAAAAAAATGAATTTAAAAAAAAGAGAATTTTAAATAAAATCGGTATATTTTTAACCACTTTTAAACAAGAAGAATTTAATTTTACCAGAAAAGGCAAAGTTTCAACCATATATTTGAATTTCAAAAAAAAAAAGAGAAATTGAAAAAAATGTAATAGTTTCATAATCAGTTGAAAAAAAAGAATAATTTTCAACAAAACGGTAAATTTTCAACGTTTTTTAAACAAGGAGAATAATATTCTACAAAAAAGACGTATTTTCAACAAAATACATCAAGTTTCAACCAGATAGTTGAATTTTGAACTGAAAAAGATAAATTGTTGACCAAAAATGGAATAGTTAATTTTTCATATAATTAATTTTCAACAAAATAAACTAGTTTTCATAAAAATAGATGAATTATCAACAAAAGCAATATTACATTTTCAAAAGAGAATACAAATTTTATATCAAAAAGAACAAATTTTCAGTTTAAAAAATTAATTTTTAACCAAAAAAAAAAATTTCATCAAAATAGTTAAATTTTCAATCAAAGAAATGAACATTCATAGAAAAACAATTGTTTTCTAAATAGATGAACTTTCATTTCCTTAATTTTCAATAAAAAAAGAACTAGTTTTCACCAAAAGATATAAATTATCAACAACATTAATTTTTAAACAAGAAGAATAATAATTTTCCAAAAAAAAGATGATTTTTCAACTAAAAAAAAAAAATACATTTTTTAAGTGAAAATTTTCGTACATACTTCAGTTTTCAGTTTTATAAATTCATTTTTAGTAACAAAAAAAAATTAACAAAGTAGTTCCATTTTAAACCATGGAAATGAACTTTTAACCAAAATAGATTCAATTTTCAAACAAGAGGAATAATTTTCAACTGAAAAAGTTTTTTTTTCAAGCAAAAGATAAACGAATTTTCAACAAAATAGTTTTTTCTCAGCCAAAGAAATCATTTTTTAACCAAAAATATTAATTTTCAACTAAAAGCGACGAATTTTTATTAAAATACATGAATTTTTATTTTAATACATGAATTTTCAACGAAATGTTTGATTTTTCAACTAAAAAAGATCAATTTTCATTTCATTAATTTTCAATACAGAAAAAAATCTGATCAACAAAAAAGAAATTAATTTTCAAACAAGAAAAATACTTTTCTACCAAAAAGATGAATTTTCATCTAAAAAAAGTACATTTTTTAACTGAAAATTTTAGTACATATATACTTAGGTTTTCAATTTGAAAAATTAATTATCAACCAATAATAAACAAACAAATTTTTAACCAAAGATGAATTTTCAACGAAAAGGGAAGAATTTTTATTAAAATACATGAATTTTCAACCAAATGGTTGATTTTTCAAATAAAAGAGATCAATTTTCAATCAAAAATCGAATAGTTAAATTTTCGAGGACAAAAAAAAACTAATTTTCATAAAAATAGTTAAATTTGCAACCATACAGATGAATCTTCAAAGCGCTACCTAGCGGCTGGTAAACTGATGCTTGGCCCTCGGCGTGCAGACATCTTGCTAGCTGACGTCACTACTTGAAACACCTAATATTAGGCATGCGCAGTAGTAACCAACGGCTATTAGACATGCGCAGTAGTAACCCACGGATTTTACACATGCACAGTAGTAATCCACGGATATTAGACATGCGCAGTAGTAACCCGCGGCTATTACACATGCGCAGTAGTATTCCACGGATATTAGACATGCGCAGTAGTGACCCGCGGATTTTACACATGCGCAGTAGTGGCCAGCGGCTATTAGACATGCGCAGTAATAACCGGTGGATATTAGACATGCGCAGTAGTAGCCGGCGGCTATTATACATGCGCAATAGTAACCCACGGCAATTATACATGCGTAGAGGTTATTCACTGATATTAGACACGCGTAGAAGTAATCCGCGGATAGTAGACATGCGCAGTAGTGACCCGCGGCTTTTACACATGCGCAGTAGTGAACTGCGGCTTTTACACATGCGCAGTAGTGACCCGCGGCTATTACACATGCGCAGTAGTAATCCACGACCATTAGACATGCGTAGAAGTTATCCACTGATATTAGACATGCGCAGTAGTAACCAGCGGATCTTATACGTGTGCTGTAGTAACCCACGACTATCAGACATGCGTAGAAGTTATCCACTGATATTAGACATGCGCAGTAGTAACCGACGGCTATTATACATGCGCAGTAGTAACCCACGGCTATCATACATGCGCAGAAGTTATACGCTGATATTATACATGCGCACTAGTAACCCACGGCTATTATACATGCGCAGAAGTTATACACTAATATTAGACATGCGCAGTAGTAACCAACGGCTGTTATACATGCGCAGGAGCTAATTCACATATATTATAGACTCGCCAATCTAAATATTATACTCTTGTCTAGATTTGAAGATATATCTTCCGGTAAAGTACCAAAAGGAGCAATGACTGTCATGAGGGACGTAAATGACCGAAAATCTGTCAACAAGATACAAGATTTCAACAATGACGATGTCTTATACGAGTACGTCTCTCACAAGGATGTAGTAGATGTGGTCGAATCATTCACTGGACCAAACATTATGTCAATGCACACAATGTTGATCGCTAAGCCCCCTGATATTGGTTACGGTTCCTCAAAGTAATGAATTAATTTACTACTTTTTTTATATATATTTAAAATTTAGAAGTGTACTTTATGTATCAATCTTGTTAGACATCCACCACATCAAGATTTGTACTACTTCCCTTTCCGGCCAGCCGATAAAATTGTAGCTTCCTGGACTGCGATGGAACCTTGTAATGTGGAAAATGGTTGTCTCTACGTTTTACCTGGATCACACAAAAAATTTTCTCTACTTTCGCACGAATATCCTCCTGGATCTGTTAACAAGATGTACCACGGCATTCAGGTTTTAATTCATTTTTCTCGGCTTTTTATAATATTAACTTTAACCAGGGTGGCCGTAGGGCAGGGAAAACCTGGAAATCGGGGGAAAGTCAGGGATTTTGAAAAAAAAAAATTAGGATTCTGGTCTTTCAATGTTAATGGTCAGGGAAAATTAAAAACTGCTCATGGAAAAATTAGGGTATTTTGAAAATTAAGTTTTGCGGCGACCCTGATATAATGTTCTTATCAGTCATTTATTTGCCTTGTATTTTGTTGAACATTCGTCTGTTTGGGTTGAAAATTCAAGTATTTTCATAGAAAATTTTCGTGAAAATTCGTCTTTTTTTTGGAATTCAACTGGTTTTTAGTTAAAATTAAAATGTTTTTTTGGTTGAAATATCCACTATTACATTATTTGTTGGAAATTCATATTTTTTGTTTAAAAATTTAACTACTTGAAGTTCAAACAATTAAATTTTTTAACTGAAAATTTAACTATTCCATTATTAGTTGAAAATTTTTGTTCTTTATTCGAAAATTGAACTATTTAATTGAAAATTCATATATTTTATTGAAAATCATTTGTTATTGATTTACCTGAAAGTTGATTGAAAATTTTTTATTTGTTATTTGTGTTTTTGGTTGAAACTTTGAATATTTTGTTGAAAATTTCTGGTTTTTGGTTAAAAATGCAACTGTTTGGTTGAAAATTAACTTTTTTTGCTGAAAATTCATATTTTTGGGTTGAAAATTCAACTGTTTTACAGAAAATTCGTCTTCTGTCTTGAAAATTTAACAATTTGGATATATTTTTTTTCTTTCTTGATTGCAAATTTTTTATTTGTTTTTGTCTTTTTGATTGAAAATTTGAATATTTTGTTGAAAATTCGTTTTTTTTTAAATATATTTTTTTTACTGAAAATTCAACATTTCCATTTCTGGTTCAAAATTGATATTTTTTAATTGAAAATTCAGCTATTTTTTAGAATATTTATGTATTTTTTAGAAGATTTATTTTTTTTTTTGTAGAAAATTTATTTTCTTGGTTGAGAATTCGTCTTTTTTTTGTTACATTTTTTGTGGACAATTCATCTTTGTAGGATGAAAAATTGAACCACTTTGTCGAAAATTTAAACTAAAAAAAACTGTCGAAATTTTTTCTTTATTTTTTTGAAATATCATTTTTCGCTAAAAAATTTTTCGGGTTGAAAATTCAACTTTGTTTTAAAAAAATCGTCTTTTGGCTTAAAAATTTAAATATTTTGCTTTTAGTTAGGTTTAATCTTTTTTTTATTAAAAATTCACCCATTTGGTGGAAAAGTCATATTTTTTAATCAAAAATTCAACTAGTTCGTTGAAAATTCGTCTTCTTTGTTCGAATTCAACTGTTCTTTATTTAAACTTAAAATCTTTTTTGGTTTAAATAGCTACTAATACATTCTTCGTTGAAAATTCATTATTTTGGTTGAAGGTTTCTTTGGTTGAAAATTTACCTATTTTTTTAAAAATAGTTTTTTTTTTGTTGAAAATTAATTTTTTTAACTGAAATTTTAACTTTTCCATTTTTTGTTGGGAATTCTTTGAAAAACCTTTTTCAGTTGAAAATTCGTCATTTTGGATAGAGAATTTTTTTCGTTAAAAATTTCCTCTTTTTTTTAAATGCCACTATTTAATTAAAAATTAACGTTTTTGTTAAAGTTCATATTTTCGGGTTGAAAATTCAAATATGTTTTTGAAAATTCCTGTATTTTGTTAAAATTTCGTCTTTCTGTTAGAAAATTAATTTGCTTGGTTAAAAATTGGCCATTTTTGTCGAAAATTCATCTCTTTGGTTAAACATTAATTTTTTGAGTGGAAAATTTAACTATTCCAATTACATAGTCAACATTTTAGTTAAAAAATTATCTTTTTCGTTTAAAATGCAACTATTCCAGCTGAAGATACACAATTTTAGTCGAAAATTTATCACTAAGTTTGAAAATGTAATTTTTTCGAAAATTCCTTTTTTCTACTGAATATTTAACTTTTCAAAATTTTGTTGAAAATTGTTTTGTTTTTTTTTCAGTTGAAAAGTTGTCTTTTTTGGGTTGAATATTAATTTTTCTAATTGCAAATTTAACTGTTTAATTTTTGGTTAAAAATAAATTTTTTTTCAGTTGAAACTTAATATTTTTGGTTTAAAATTGAACTATTCCAGTTGAAGATTCACAATTTTAGTCGAAAATTTATCAATAATTTCGAAAATGTAATTTTTTTCGAAAATTCCTTTTTTCTCCTGAATATTTAAATTTTATAATTTTTGTTGAAAATTGTTGTTTTTTTTCAGTTGAAAAGTCGTGTTTTTTGGTTGAATATTAATTTTTTTTCAACTAAAAATTTGAGTATTCAATTTTTGGTTAAAAATAACTTTTTTTTTTAGTTGAAACTTCATCTTTTTCGTTTAAAATTTAACTATTCCAGTTGAAGATTCGTCATTTTAGTCTAAAACTCATCACTTTCTTTGAAAATGTAACTATTTTTTTTAATTAGTTTTTTTTTGTTGAAAACTTTTTTTAAATTTGAATTCTTAAAAATTATTAAAAAATAAAAAATATTTTTATATTTATTTATATATATTTATATTTATAAATGGGAAAAATTCGGAAATTGTCAGGGAATTTCTTGGGAAAAATTTAGTTGACACCCTGCTCTACTATTCCAGTTGAATATTCCATCATTTTAGTTGAAAATTCATCCCTTTGTTTAAACAATAAGTTTTTTACCTGAAAATTTAATTATTCAATTTTTGATTGACAATTTATCTTTTTTAGATAAAAATTTATCTTTTTTGGTAGAAATTAATCTTTCTGGTTGAAAATTCATTTTTTTTGGTCGAAAATCCTAATTATTCTAGTTAAAGTTGTTTTTTTTTGGTTGAAAATTATAATTATTTTTTTAACTGAAAATGTAATTATTCCAATTGAATATTCCATCGTTTTATTTGAAAATTCATCTCCTTCGTTCAAAATTAATGTTTTTGTATGATAATTTGACTATTGAATTTTTGGTTGGCAATTTTTTTTATTTGAAAACTCATTTCTTTTTTACTGAAAATTCGTCTTTTTGCGGAAATTAATCTTTTTCGTAAAAAATTCATTTATCTCAGTTGCAGATTCATAATTTTAGTCTAAAATTTATCTTTTTTGTTCAAAATTTCAACTTCCAGTTTGAAGATTCAGCATTTTACTTCAAAATTCATCAGTCTGGTGGAAAATTAATTTTTTCAAAGTGAAAATTTAAGTATTCCATTTTTCATTTATAATTCATAAGATTGATAGAAAACTAATTTTCTGTGACTGACAATTTAACACTTCTATTTCTGGTAAAAAATTGATCTTTTTAAGTTCAAAATTGAACTATTTGGTGGAAAATTGGTCTTTTTCAGTTGAAAATTCAACTATTTCGTCGAAAATTCATTTATTTTGTTGAAAATCGTGTTTTTTTTTGAGAAAAATGATCTTTTTGGTTGAAAATTCAACTATTCCAGTTGAAGATTCATAATTTTAGTAAAAAATTGATTTTTTTCGTTTAAAATTCTAACTATTCTAGATTGAAGATTCAGAATTTTAGTGATAAACGTGTGATAAACGTTTATTTTTTAGCCTGCTGGCCTTAAAAAATTGACTTGCTTACACTTCCATTTTTTTTTTACAGAATTTTCTTACAACTAAGCCTTAAAACTAACATCCTTCCACACCTTATATCTAACGCCGCTCGCTCTTATCGCATTGCCTTCCTCGCTTCGCCTCGCCTCGCTCGCATGTCCCTACTTTCTTGCTTGCCTCGCATTACCATACTCTGCCTCCGCGACTAATACCTAATACTTATCTACTATTTACAATATTTACAATTACTTATATTTACTTCCTCCTCTATTTACAATCTTTCCTTCCCCATTCCTCTTCCTCCTTCCTTCTCTTCTTCTCCATCTTATCCAATACTCCCTTCACCCATGCTACTGCCCTTTTGTCCCCCCTTTCATGCATCAATACCTCCATGCTTATCCCACTCCTTTCCACCTCCACGCACTCCTCCAACCAGTGCTCCACTCTTGCCTCCCCCTTCCCACATAGTTCACACATCCTCTTTTCCCTATCGAGCCAAAACCTATTGAAACCCTCCATGCACCCACATCTCATCCTCGCTATAAGCTCCTGACTTCCTTTCTCTCCTTTCTCACACAAATATTGCGCTCTCGCCCTTGGCATAATCCACACGTAGTTCCCATTAAACCTTGTCTCTCTTATTCTTTCTTCCCCTGCTGTCTTCTCTCTCTCCATGCTGTTTTCCTTAACCAACTCATATACCTTCCTTCCTTCCTTCCTCATGCATCCTTCTCAATTCATCAATATGCAGTCCATTCGTTCTAAAATACCTTTCTCTTTCAACCTCCATCTTCCCACCTCCTCTCCTGTTCTCCTTCTCCCACCAACACTCCCTAACCAGCTTACTTCCCCCCTCTTCCAAAAATTTCTCCTCATATTTACACGCTCGACTCCCCGCTAGAATCCCTACACTCGTTCTCCCCGTCTCCCTCCTGACAATATAATTAGGCGTGTTCCTTGCCAACCCCAGTGTCCACTTTACATACCTCTCCTGTATCCTATTTACCTCTTCGCTTTCCTTCCACCCCCACACCTCTACTCCATACAATAGTACACTCATCACTAGTGAGTCAAACAATTTCATTCTCCTCCCAAAATCATCCGCGAATAACTTCTTTCCCAACCCCCACACCTGCCTCATCACCACATTTGCCCTCCTCACTCTCTCTTTTATGTGACCACCCACTCCGCCATTCCTCCGAAACAAGAAGCCCAGGTACACAAACTCTTTCACCGCCTGCACCGCCTTTCCCTTCCACTTCCACTCCCCTTCCTTATCCCTTCCACCTCCTTTTCTGAAAACCATAACCTTGGACTTTTCCGCATTCAGTTCTAACCTATTCTTATCCAGGTATTTTCTCAACCTCTTCATCATTTCCTTTAAGGCCTCCTCGCTTTTTGCCAACAACACTATGTCATCTGCATACGCTAGCGACCAAATTCTAACCCCTCCTATCCTGACTCCTCCTACCACTCCGGCCTCCAGCTTACTTTCCATATCCGCAATTAAAATCGCAAAAAGCGTCGGGCTAAGCGGACACCCTTGTCTTAACCCCTTATCCATCCAGAATCCCTCCGAAATCCCCTGTCCTCCTCTTACCTTATCTTTGGTTTCTTCATATATCTCCCTTACCCTCTCGATCAGGCCTCTCTCCACTCCCCTCTTCTGCATCGCCTCCCACAACCTCCCCCTATCCACCGACGGAAACGCGCCTTTTAGATCCACAAAAAACGCGTACACTCTCGATCCCTTCTTCGCTAATTCTCTATCCACCACGTGCTGTAGAACGTAGATATTGTCGATAGTACTCCTACCTGCCCTAAAGCCCGCCTGCGTCTCTGGCAATATTCCTTTCCCCTCGACATCCTTCCGCAGCTTCTCCGCTACTACCATCGCGTATACTTTATACGCCGTATTCATTAGCGTAATCCCCCTATAATTTTCCTGCCTATCCCTCTCTCCTTTCTTATACAGAGGCACTATTAATCCTTCTCTCCCCCCTCCATACTTTCTTCACTACCTCCTTCAGCCTCTCCCTAACCTCTTGTGTACTAAACAGCCATGCTTCGTTCTCTAGCCCATCCAGCCCTGCTGATTTTGACCTTTTTAACTTCCTTATCTGTTTCTCTATCTCCTCGTCATTCAACTCCTCCATCTCTGCCTCCCCCGTTCTTCTACTACCATCATCTCTCTTCCTTGAATCTGAGCCCTGAAATGATTCTTTAAAAAACTCCCTCCACTCCTCACTCCCTATCTTGTCGCTTATCCCTACTCTACGCTTCCTAAACCTATTTATTATCTTCCAGACGTCCCCTTCTGTCTTAACATTTCCTAACTCCTCCTCCAGCTCTTTCTCCTTTTCCTGTTCTTTCTTCTTACACATCAATCTAAACCCCTTCCTCATTTCTACGTACTCCTCCCTTTTCGCAGTACCCTCTTTCCACTTCTTGTACTTCCTCTTCACCTTCCTTTTCATCTTTTTACATTCCCTATCCCACCACGGCTTCACCATTCCTTTCTTCTTCTTTTTGAATACCTTCTTTTGCACGCACCCTTTCACTTTCTCTTTTAAATCCTCCCATATCTCTTCCACCGTCTCCCCTTCGAAGCGTACGTTCCCTAACTGCTCCTTATATTTCTCTATCGCCTCCCTCGTCCAGCTAACCCTCTCCCCCGTCGACACTTCTTCCCCACCTTGCCTTCCACCGTTCTCATCCCTTATCCACAACCCTAATGGCTGATGGTCTGATTCTACCCTCCCTTCTACTGCGAATCTCTCCATCTCCTCCCACCCTTGCATATTCATAACTACATAATCTATTACCGATACCCCCACCTTACCTACGTATGTGTATTCTCCCTCTTCGTCCCCAGTTGCCATACCATTTGCCACCGCCCAGCCTCTATCCTCCATCCAGTCCCTTAGAATCTCCCCCTCCTTATTTATTAACCTATCCTTTGAGTTCCTTTCGAAGCTCTCCCCTTCCCTGTAAAGGCCCCCTTCCCTCCCCATCCTCGCGTTAAAGTCCCCACCCAGTACAACCATACCCTCTTCTCTTTCACCTAACAGGTCTTCCACCCTTTCTTTAATTCTTTCCATCCCATCCTTATTGTACACTGTCACAAACTTACACATTCCCCCTCCTATCTTTACTTTCCTCATTTGCACTCCCTCCCCCTCTACCTCTCCGTGAGCTTCTTCCTCTAATCCATCTCTAATCCCCGTTATAATTCCCCCACTAGCCCTTCCTTTCTTCTTCACTCTGACCGCCTCCTGGAGTCTCCACCTATACCCCCTTGGCAGCTTTGGCTCTATTCTATCCCATTCCTTTCTTTCCACCCACGTCTCTACCAGTCCTACCACATCAAATTCCTGGATATACCTCCAGAACTCCTCATCCTTCTTCTTTACCCCTGCTACGTTCCAGTAAAGCACCTTCACAACTCCTCTACCCTGCATTACCCCCGCCCCCCTACTTCCTACGAAACAAATTCCCCTGCACTTCCTTCAACACCTCTTTCTCCTCGTCCCACACCCACATTTTCTCGTCTATTTTTATTTTCCGATATCCTACCTTCGCCGATCTCCCTTCACTCCTCTCCCTCCTAGCCCTGTCGTACAGCATTCTCTGTACATCCCTTTCCTTTCTCGTCAAATCGTGATCGATGAACACTTCCTTATCCTTTATCCTATTTTTATTTCTCATTACCCCCAATTTTTCTTCCCAGCTCTCCAACTCCACAACCGCCACTTCTTTCTCCTTCCTCCCCTCCAACTTAACTTTCCCTACCCTGCCTTTATTCCACCCTATGCTCTGTAGCAGCGCTTCCACACCCTCCCTTTCTTCCCCGCTCTTCATCTTCAACCCTCTTATCACAATATTATTTCTCCTGTCTGCCTTCTCCTTTCTCTCCATTCTCAACTCCATTGCCCTTATCCTTTCCCTATCCGCCCTCTCCTCCTTTTCATTCCTACGCTCTCCCACTTTCTCTTCTATCATATTCCCTACCCTCTCCCAAATACCTTTAATCTCGCCCCCGCTACCCCCGACTCCTATTTCCATTTCCGTCCTGCCCTCCACCTTCTCAAGCCTTTTTTCCGTCCTTTCTTTCCACGCCCTAATCTCCTCTTCCATCTGTTTTATTTTAACTTCTTTTTCTTTTCTTTCCCTCTCTAACCCATCTACTCTCTCTCTCAGCTCTTTCACCTCCTTTTCCCATTTCTCATCTCTGATTCGCAGGTCTTCCCTCATACCTTCCATCTGCTCCTTGGTCCCCCTTACTTCCTCCCTCAGCCCCCTGATCTCGCCTATCAACATCCCGAGAGCCTCCTTTTCCAACATCCCCTCCATTTTTTTGGGGGGTGACCTCGGGGTTATCCCGCTTTTTTTAAACGGGCTCTCGACCTCGCTTTTCTCCGGACTCTCTTGGCTGTCTCTCTTCCTTTTCAAGAGATCCTCCCCGTCACTTGCGCTTGACGCTCTCTCCCTTACCTTCTCGCTTCCTTCGTTGCCACCGTCCCGATTTCTCCCTCTCCCCGACGCACCGCTCGACACCGGGCGACGCGTTGTTGGCCGTCGTGGCTTGTGGAAAATTCCCTCCCCGTCGGTTTCACTACCAGCACTGCCAGTACTCTCGCTGCCCACCTCCCGCTCTACCGCCGGTAAATGGGATCTATCCATGCAGTACCTGCCGCAACCGACAGATGTCTCTGCAAAATTTTGGCGTCTTTCGCCGCCAAATTTTCCTTTTTTTTTCCCCCTTTTTTTTTTCAATTCCTCAGTCCCTGCAGACACCCCTTTCTCTCCCTTAGCATCCCCTAACTTTTCGAGAACCACCCTTGAACCCTCGAAAGCCCAGGACTCCTGACCACGAACTCCCCCGCTTACTTGCCAACCTAACCTCACTTTCCCTATCCAGCTAGATACCACCTCCCACACACGCTGAAACTCACTTTTTATCTCCACAATTCACCCCACACAACCCTACTCACCTCCTCGGCTTCCACCCTCACACTCCACTCACACCTTCCACACAAATTCCGTAAAATTCTCTCTCCACCTGTCACTTAACACGTTCTCACTTCCGCCACCAACATGCAAGTCTTCAGAATTTTAGTTTAAAATTCATCAGTTTGGTGGAAAATTATTTTTTTTTTAACTGAAAAATTAACTATTCCTTTTTTGATTGATAATTCATAAGTTTGCTGGAAAATTAATTTTTTGTAAATGAAAATTTAACTATTCTATTTCTGGTTAAAAATTTATATTTTTTAGATCAAAATTCAACTATATGGTTGAAAATTTGTCTTTTTTAGTGGCAAATTCAACTATTTCGTTGAAAATTTATTTATTTTGTCGAAAATAATCTTTTTTGGTAGAAAAATCAACTTTATGGTTAAAAATTCAACTATTCCAGTTGAAGATTCGCAATTTCAGTCGAAAATTTATCAATAATTTCGAAAATGTAATTTTTTTCGAAAACTCCGTTTTTCTAATAAATATTTAAATTTTCTAATTTTTGTTGAAAATTGTTTTTTTTTCAGTTCAAAAGTCGTGTTTTTTGGTTGAATATTAATTTTTTTTCAACTAAAAATTTGAGTATTCAATTTTTTGTTAAAAATAACTTTTTTTTAGATGAAACTTCATCTTTTTGGTTTAAAATTTGACTATTCCAGCTGAAGATTCACAATTTTTGTCGAAAATCTATCACTAAGTTTGAAAATTTAATTTTTCTCGAAAATTCCTTTTTTTTCTACTGAATATTTAACTTT
>CAKNYM010044193.1:0-60080 GCA_932195095.1 Andricus curvator | reverse complement strand
TGTAGCTGGCAATTTTTAACCGATTAAAAATTTTTTTTTTTAGAAAAATTCAGCATTAAATTTTGAAGAGATTTATGTGGCCTGATCTTTGAATTTTTTTTTGTTTAAACTTTTATGTTAATGCAAAGAGTGAATAAAAAGTCGATTTTTTCGTTTTTTTTTGTTTATCTTCGTGAAATTTTTTTTTCTATGATCAGCATTGCCAGACTTTATGCACGGGGGTAGTTGAAAGCAAAAAAAAATGATGACATTGTTAAGTTGATTGTTATAAAAAAATTAACTTAACAAATATTCTACACTATGGATTCTTCGTTTGCAAAGTAAATATTTGCTTTAAAATTACTCGCTTTCATCAAAAAAATAATACCTGACCATGAAAATTTGACATCTGATATTTTTTATTAATTTTATAAACAAATTATATAAACAAATGCCTAGTGTGGACATTTAAAGGCAGAAAGAAATCGTTTTTTCTCTGAATTTTCCTCAAATTATATCGCCAGTGATATTTAATGATGGAGAATTATCATCTGACATTTTTTATAGATTTTATAAACAAACTATATAAACAAATGGCCAGTGTGGACATTTAAAGGCAGAAAGAAATTTTTTCCCCCTAATTTTCCTTAAATGATGTCGCCAGTGAGGTTTAATGATGGAAAATTATCATCCGATATTTTTTATTCATTTTGTAAACAAATTATATAAACAAATACCTAGTGTGGATATTTAAAGGCAGACAAAAATCGTTTTATCACTTAATTTTTCTCAAATTATATCTCCAGTGATGTTTAATGATGGAAAATTATCTTTCGATATTTTTTTATTAATTTTATAAACAAATTATATAAACAAATGCCTAGTGTGGACATTTGAAGGCAGAAAGAAATCGTTTTTCCCTTAATTTTCTTCAAATTATATCGCCAGTAATATTTAATGATGGAAAATTATCATTCGACATTTTTTATAGATTTTATAAACAAATTATATAAACAAATGGCCAGTGTGGACATTTAAAGGCAGAAAGAAAATTTTTTTCCCCTAATTTTCCTTAAATGATGTCGCCAGTGATGTTTAATGATGGGAAATTATCATCCAATATTTTTTATTAATTTGATAAACAAATTATATAATCAAATTTATAACTTGGTCATTTAGAGGTCGAAAAAAATCCTTTTTTTCCGAATTTTCCTCAAATGATGTCGCCAGTGAGGTTTAATGATGAAAAATTATCATCCAATAATTTTTATTAATTTTGTAAACAAATACCTAGTGTGGATGTTTAAAGTCAGAAAACGTTCGTTTTTTCGCAACTAGCCTCAAAGTATGTTGCCAGTGATGTAATTTTTTGGTAATTGTTGCTTCTTTCAATTTTCGTAATGTATTATCCTTAGGAATTGTTAAAGATGGAAATTTGTACAATAACAATAAGTATACAATTGCTATGTATCATAATCCTTTGTCAATTTCCTAAGATTCCATTGATTATTCGCGAACAAGTTTTAATTCCTAAGTTTTTAATCTGAGATAAGGAGCTCCAGAGCTTCAGGATCTAGAATACTATCAGAAGGCTTCCAGTCCATTGTAGCCACACTGGCCATTTGTTTATATAATTTGTTTATGAAATTAATACAAAAATATCGGATGATAATTTTCCATCACTAAACATCACTGGCGACGTAATTTGTGGAAATTTAAGAGAAAAAGCGATTTCTTTCGGCCTTTGAATGTCCACACTAGGAATTTGTTTATATAATTTGTTCATAAAATCTTTAAAAAATATCGTATGTTAATTTTCCATCATTAAACATCACTGGCGACATAATTTGAGGAAAATTATGGAAAAAAAAACGATTTCGTTTTGCCTTTAAATGTCCACACTGGACATTTATTTATATAATTTGTTTATAAAATTAATGAAAAATATCGGATGATAATCTTCCATCATTAAATATCACTAGCGATATAATTTGAGGAAAATTAAGAGAAGAAGCGATTTCTTTCTGCCTTTAAATGTCCACACTAGGCATTTGTTTATAAAATTAATAAAAAATATCGGATGATAATTTTCCATCATTAAATATCACTGGCGATATAATTTGAGGAAAATTAAGAGAAGAAGCGATTTCTTTCTTC
Source organism: Andricus curvator (assembly GCA_932195095.1). Taxonomy (NCBI): domain Eukaryota; kingdom Metazoa; phylum Arthropoda; class Insecta; order Hymenoptera; family Cynipidae; genus Andricus; species Andricus curvator. The sequence goes on along the minus strand of CAKNYM010044193.1, from coordinate 57,944 downwards.
CTTTAAATGTCCACACTAGGCATTTGTTTATATAATTTGTTTATAAAATTATTGAAAAATACCGAAATATAATTTTCCATAATCAAACATCACTGGAAATATAATTTGAGAAAAATTAAGTGAAAAAATGATTTTTTTATGCCTTTAAATGTCCACACTAGGCTTTTGTTTATATAATTTGTTTATAAAATTATTTAAAAATATTGGATGTCAAATTTTTATCTTAAAATATTATTTTTTCGATGGAAGCAAGTAATTTTAACGCAAAAATTTACTTTGCAAACGAAGAATCCATACAGTAGACTATTTGTTAAGTTAATTTGTTCATAACAATCAACTTAACAATGCATTATTTTTTTTTGCTTTCAGCTACCCCCGTGCATAAAGTCTCGGAATGCTGATCATAGAAAAAAAATTTTCACCAAGATAAACAAAAAAAACGAAAAAGTCGACTTTTTATTCACTCTTTGCATTAACATAAAAGTTTAAACAAAAAAAAAATTCAAAAATTAGACGACATAAATCTCTTCAAAATTTGATGCTCAATTTTTCTGAAGAAAAAAATCCAAAATCGGTTCAGAATTGCCAGCTACAAGTTATTTTGAACCTCGTTTTTTGATTTCATCCCACTGTGCCCCCCCCCCCCTGACAGAAGTTTTCGTGGGACTGACGTTAGAGCTGGACTCTCCACTATACGGTGAATCACTACTTGACTTGGACATGATTTCAACTCGCAAAACAAATTTCGCGCATAAAGGTGGTAGTTGGGTGTACAATCTAAACATGAACAATACAAACAATAAAGTAGCCTCGGACTGGACTGAAACTTTGATTGACTAAATGCATACACACGGTAAACGTAAAGTTTGAGTTTCAGGCGATGAATGGAGACTGGGTGTTTGGAATGCTAGAGGAGTGAATGATCTTAAAGTAAGAGAACTACGAGAAACTATGCATGCTAGGAAACTAGATATTTTATGTGTACCTGAGACAAAGAAAAAGGGATGCGAAAGTAGAAACATAGAAAATGGGGTGTTGAAAAGCGGTTTTGAAATATGGTTAGGAGTAGATAGGGAATCACATGGTAGTCAAGGGGTCGGTTTGATTATGAATGAAAAAGCAAGATATATGTTCCAAAACGACTTAAATACTTCTTTTCTCCCCTTTTCAGGTAGTTGGAAAAAAATCTTTCTGATTGTAGGATTTATTATAAAGATACGGAAATATACGCTAAAGTCAAGGAATTACCTTCTTCATTTTAAATCAAATACAACTTTAGTCATTTTTATCTGAAGAAGATTGAACATAACATATGGTCGTGGCGAACTTTTGGGTTTCTATTATACGATGAACAGAAACGAGCGTGAAGCGCGAGGTTCACATGATGATCAAACGAAATATCGAGCGCGAAGCGCGAGTGTCGTGATGAGAATGTGTTCCTTAAGGTCGATAGAACCTTAAGTAAATTAGTTCTTCTTTTTATGTAAAACTGACATAATTAAACCAAAAGCAGGTCATAACGATGAAGCTTTAAGAGAGTATTAGCCCGCGAAGCGCGCACTAGCGAGGACACGAAGTGTGAAAACCTAGACGACAAATGTGTCCGAGCGCGCAGCGCGAGGTCAATACATTATCGAGCGCGAAGCGCGAGATAAACATATAATCGAGCGCGAAGCGCGAGATCCAAAAGGTGCGCGCCCTAGGCGCGCTGAAACTTGCGAGCGAAGCGAGCCGCGCGCGAAGCGCGCTATGAGAATGTGCCCGCGAAGCGGGCAGATTTTTTAAATTGAATTTTCTTTGCTAAAAAATGTTATTCATTGCAAATTCACTGATTAAAGTGTTCAATTAATGACTTCTGTACATTAAGTGACTTCCCAAAACCAAAAATTCATAAACGTTCGTTATTTTGATATCTTGGAAGCTTGATTCTGAACTTTTTAAATGATTTATTTACACTATTTTCAACCTTTATTGTACAAAATGAACGCTGTCACTCTGAAGTATGGAGTTTTAAAGTGAAATATTGCGTATTACAGGATCAAGATATAAAAAATCTCAAACTTTTTAACAGAACTAGACAAAATTAGCCTTCTTTGGTAGTTTTGATTTTAAAAAACAATTATTTTACTCCAAATGATTCAATATAAATGGAGAAAAATGGTTATTTATCATTTATTCAAAAAACACAATTTTTGACTGTTATTTAACAAGAAAGTTACTTTTGATCATGTCAAATATAAATTGAGATACTGTTGTATACAATTGGTTTCATTAAATAAACTTTTACATTATAAATCTTGAATTTTTTTTCAGTTTCACCCTGCACTTTAAAAATTAAATTTCCTTATTATACATGAAAAAATTATTTTATACATTTATGTGACAAAGTGACCAAAAGTGTCTATTTTCCAACCAAAAAAATGTGATTAATGTACAATAATAATATGACTAATGTTCTTTTGAAATAAAAAGAATGTGAAAGAATTCGATGATATTTATATGAACTCTAGGTGACTTTCAATGAACTCAGGATACATTCATAAGAATTTAAAAAATAAAAAAAAATAGAAAAATTGAATTGATTTCAGTGAAATTGGAATAAATTTAGAAGAATTCAAGTGAATTCAAGAGAGTTTAAATTTTGAATTAAAAATTTAAATCTATATTCATCAGAATTTAAATTAATTGAACGAAACTTTGTTAACTAAAAAATTTGTCCTCGAATTGAGTAAAATGAGAGTGAACAGAATTTAAGGCAAATTTAAATAAATCCTAGAGAATTCCAAAGAATTTCTCTGAATTTAGGATAAATAAATAAGAATTCATGGTAAATTCCTAATGAATTGCTCTGAATCGTAAAAAAAAAAATATATTCCATTGAATTCTCGATTGACTCCAGTAAAATTAGAGTGAATTTAAAAGATTTCAAGGGAATTCAAGAGAATTTGAAGGAATCTATACAAATTCAATATGAATTAAAAATAATTCAAGTAAAAGGACTATAATTTTTTAAATCCCCAAAAAATCCATTGAATTCAAATAAATGGGACTGGATAGAATTAGTGAATAAGAATCTAATGAAATCCATAAAAAATTAAGGCGAATTTAAAAGTTTTCAAAGTGAATTAAAAAAAATTGAAAATCCAAAAATGATCCATTGAACTTAGTGAATTTCAAGAAAATTCCAAAGAATGCAAAAGAATTTAAGAAAATTCAGGAATAGGTATAGAACCAAAATTCAATAGTGGTTAACCCCTGGATTAATTGTTTTAATTTATTGAAAAAGTGTCTAAAAAGTGACTAAAAATTGATTTGAGAGAAAAATTACCAAAAGTAACTTAAGTGACTGTATAGCAGTCCTGCTCATAGCATATTCGCATCAAATTCAATTAATCAGATTTATTTATTCTTTGATGAATAATTTATCCGGAAATACCTTGAAAGTGTATTTTTATGGTTTTTAAGTATTAAAAAATATTGAAAGTACGGTGTCGTAATATGTCACACTTGTCCAGTTACACTTTGTTAATAAGAAAAATAATCTGCTAGTTTTAAAGAATTTTATGTGAATTAAAAAAAAATTCACCCTTAATATTGAATTTACTGGAATTTTCTCGTTATAATTAGATGAACTTCTATGAACTGCTTCAATCCTTTAAGAATTTCTTTAAAATCTAAAAAAAATTGTATCCTGTCCCATTCTTGGGAAATGAACTGATTTTTTCTCTAAAGAAAGGGTATTTAGTGCGCGCATAGCGCGCACAATGTCTTGGTTTTCATAAATTAAAAAAAAACGGAATATCCATGTCATAATAGGGTGGTCCAACATTTTTGTTCTTTGATTTTTCATTCATATAGCCCGCAAATTTATTCGCATCCACAAAAAAATGAATGCGTTTTAAAAAATTATATTTAGAGCTCGATTTAGAGTTTTTGTAAATTTTATTCAGAATCGCGAATATTATATGAAATGAGTTGAAACTCAACATTTCTATTAACAATTAGCTATAGATTACAAATAATGAATCATTTTCCAAATTATATCCTCATAAGTCTGGGTTATAGGGGGCCAAAAAACCCATAAGTGAAAAATTGGGTTTTGCGAGATTTTGGCGCTAATTATGATTTTTTTGCGGTTTTTAAAATAACAATTATTTTTAATGATTATATAAAATACTACTTTCTACTTATAATTATATGTTTACATTAAAATTGGTTAAACAATTTATTATTGTTTTTAGCAATTTTCTCTTATAATAGAGATAGAAAGTCGCGATTTTTTCCAAAATTTTAAACTTATTTTAAGCTTTGCAGTTAGATCGAGACATAATCAATTAAATGTAAAAGAAATAATTGTTTGAACAATTAATTATCATTTATAATAATATTCTCTTAGAAAAATGCATAATTGTATGAAAAATTTATTATGTTTTATAACTATATCTTCTCTAAGAGTAATGCTAGAATGTGGCGGGTTTTTCTAACATCTTCTGCTTTTGTTTGACTTTTTAGTTAACAATGAAGAATAAATATGAATATTAATTTAAACAAAAAGGCCCTGTTACTACTTGATAGGAAATTTGAAGAATCTTTCAAATATCTGTTTTATTTCAAAAAAATATATTCACAAAAAAGATCAAGATTGTTGAAAAAATGATTCTCTCTATTGTTTATTTGTTATTTGTTCATCACTAGAAGCTAAAGCAAATTTACAAAATTCAGAAGATACCACAACTTTATAGCAATTATCTAAGAGAAGGTAATACATTGTTTACACAATTATTAAAATTTTCGTTTTCGATTGTTTTTTTTTAAATTTTGCAAATGCTATAACTCTGATTATTTTTTTTATCGAAAAAATTCATGAGGATAAACTGTTTGACTTTTCGAGTACTACGAATAGCCGTACATAGAATTTTTAAATCTGAAAAAAATGATCTCAATAATTTTGAAAATGCTCTAACTTTTTGAATTTTAATCCAAAATAGCTGGTTAACGAACTCGATCTTTATTTTTGGTCCATTAAGACGTGTTCCAAAGCACAACCCAATCCGAGTAGTCTTTCAAAAGTTTTCCAGTATAAAGAAAGAAATCCGCGATAGTCAGTTTTCAGTAAGAAAAATGTGACAGTTATGTTCATGATGAAATTTTTTCACAGGCGGTTAATTTTTGCTAGTTCTATCAAAAATTTGAGTCTCTTTACATATCGATCCTGTACAATGACAAATATCAGTTCGCAACTTCACACTTTGGAGGTTTTCCATATTTTTCAAGATGAATACCTCATAGAATGAAAAACGGAAAAATCTGGAATTTACAGGGTATTTAGATCAATTCTTGCTCGAATCATTCTGTAAATTTAACTTTGGTCCCAGGATTTTTCTTCTACTTGATTAAATTTTCAAGATTTTCGATAATCGCGAATATCGACTGAAAAAACTTTTTTGGTTCAAAATTTAACTTCTTAGTTAAAAGCGGAACTACTTTGTTGAAAATTCATTTTTTTTATGATTCACCATTTCAGTTGAAAAATCTTTTTTTTTGTGTTCAAAATTTAACTACTTTGTTAACATTTTTTAAATTATTTTTTAATCTGGAAATTTAACTAATCCATATCTTGTTGAACATTTATCTACTTCAGTTAAAAATTCAACTATTTAGTTGAAAATTTCTGTATTCTGTTGAAACTTTGTCTTTTGTGGTAGAAAATTAATCTTCTTGGTGAGTAATTCACCTTTTTGGTTGAAAATTCAAGCATTAAGTTGAAAATTCAATTCGAAATTAAAATATTTGGTTGAAAATTCATGTATTTTGTCCTAAATTATTCTTTTTTGGTAGAAAAATCATCTTTTTGGTTGAAATTTCATTTCTTTGGTTGAAAATTAGTTTTCTTTTTAATTGACAATTAATTGTTTTCACTCAAAATGTAACTAATACATTTTTCATAGAAATTTTTTTTACTGACATTTAATTTTTTAGCTTGAAAATTCATCTGTTTAATTGAAAATTTAACTGTTTCGTTAAAAATTTATTTTATTTGGTGAAAAACTTATTTCTCTAACTTAAAATTAAAGTATTCTATTTTTTGTTGAAAATTCATCTTTTTTAGTTGAAATTTCATCTGTTTTTTTTTAAACTTGCCTTTTTTGTAGAAAATTCACGTTCTGGGTTGAAAATTCAAATGTCTGGTTAAAAATTTGTCTTTTTGATCGAAAATGTACCATTTTAGAGTAAAGTTCATTTCTTTGGTTAATTAAATTTTGGTTAAAAGAAGATTTCACTTATATATGAAATACAACTGGAAATAGAATAATAAATAAATTGCCTTTATTACATTCTCGTCAGAGAAGCTACTAGATTTGTGTAAAATTTGACCCCCCCCCCCACCCCCAGTTTTTGTCAAATGTCCACGTTTTAAGGCTCTCTCTCTCTCTCTCTCTTTCAAAAAATTTGAATAAACTTAAAAGATATTTTAATGACACATGCATGATTTCAGCCTTTTTCGACCATAAAAACTGTGAGGAAATTTTGGTTGCAGATAATGGAATTTTGCGGTTATTTATGGAAAGTTACCACATACAACTGATCAAATTACCGTAAATTACCGAAAATTTCCGAAAATTTAAATAAATTTTCAGATTGAATTTTGGATAACTTATCTTCATTTACCATTTACCTGTAAGATTGCCGTAAATTACCTAAAAATTTCATAAATTTCCGGAAATTTGTGGAAATGTTCAAAAATGAATTTTGGGTAATTTATAGTAAGTTACCAGTGCCTGTAAAATTACCATAAATGACCGGAAATTTTCATAAATTCTCGGAAATTTATGGAAATTTAAAAAAATGAATTTTGGATAATTTATGGTGAGTTACCATATTTACCTGTAAAATTACCATGAATGACCGAAAATTTTCATAAATTTCCTGAAATTTATGGAAATTTAGAAAAAATGAATTTTTAGTAATTTCAATTTTTAACACTTCATTTAGAATTATTATTCATTCTTGAATTCTTATAATCAAATGTTTTTGCAATTGAAATAATTTATTTGTTCAAATCTTCAACCAAGAATAGACAATTTTAAGATATTACATTGAAATTGGAAAAAAATAATACAAAAAAGATTGCTATGATTCATATTTTTACTGTGTCATTACTGACAAAGATCGATAAAAAGGTGAGGAAACGTGTTTGTAATATGTAAAACTTAGTAATTTCATGTACTTTCCTTCTATATGCATTTCCTGTTTTTGTAATTATAATTTTTTTATTTCTTACCTTAAAAAGTACTAATTTCTTGCATAAAAGAACTCGAAATAATTTTTAAAAGCTTTATTATTTAAAGTAAGTGTCCTTCGGGTATGTCCTCTTTCAGTCGTGTCCGATATAATGTTAAAAATACTATTAATTCAGAGACTTTTGGCCATTTTTTTAAATCACAATATTGTTATTTTGTCCAGAAAGTAACCCTTTTTGACCATATTATTTCCATAAATGATTAAATGAACATGTTTTTTTTCATTCTTAAAGCCATCGCAACTTTATTCTCGGTCGCATTCGCAATGGATCAGGATGTTGGTGGATCTCCTGTGGTGAGTTTTACTTTTTTTAAACAATTATTTGAAAATCCTATATTATATCGAATTTGTGTACAATTTCAAATTACTATCAAAAATAATATAAAGCTTGAATGATAGTACTCATTCACAGAGCCGGATTAACCCTGTCCGGGCCCCTAGGCAACAACCCTGTCCGGGCCCCTCACTGTTAAAAAAATCTGATCGAAATTTAATATACATGTGAGTAAAGTCATTTGCATATACCGTACATTAATTTTAATATACCATCATGTTGTAAAATTAATATACATGTATATTAAAGTCGGTAAAACAGAGTGCGTGAAAACAACAAGTTCTTCGATGCCTTCAGATCCTGTCAAATATTAAAAAATAAAGAAATAACCTTGAATTCGTCGACTTAATTCCTACTTACAATTAAAGTGCAACGTGCGGGTGGAATTTTTTCTAAAATTCGCTGTGAATGTTAGAATTTTAACGTGAGTACAGGTGCTTGGAGGTTAGGTTTATTAATTATTTGTTTAATTGAACTTTTCTCTTAAAAAACAGTGTAATTTATATTTATCTAGGAGAAAATATTATGTTTGATTATTTATAATTGAAAATTGCTGCCAAAATTGTTTTTAATTTGTGTAAAGTGCAAATATCTGACTTTTCTGATAAATGATCAATATGCGGTATATGAAATTTAATAAAATAGTCTCTTAATGGCGATTTCGTATACCTATATTTTAGATTTAATATACAAATGTATATTAAATGTATATTAAAATTGCAAACATTTTTAACAGTGTAGGCAATGCAATCACGTCCCTCCAGGTTGATGAAGGGATGTGAGTAACTTCCAGATGATCGACTCCAGCAATCCTGTACGGAAAAAGAGGTATTTTTCCTATGTTACCGTAGGGGGAATACCTATATTAGCATATGGATTTTGACTATGTCAACATAGGAATTTTTCATATCTAATTCGAAAAAAATCGTTTGGAAACTACATATTTCACATTTTTGTCGGATTTAGACTATAGGCAGGTGAAATGAGCAAACAAACCACACAATAAATGTAGAATTCATTTATTAAGAATCATTTTTAATTATAATTTGATATTTTTCGAATGGTAAATGCTCACAATTTTTTGAAATTACAAAACGAAAATATTCTTCTGGTTTTCTGTTTCGAAATATTTGTTACTAAGAAAATTCGAAGTGTATTAAGAAAAATTTTAAGTTGCCATGGAAAACAAAATTTTTTAATTGCAATTAATGATGATTAATCATGATTATTGATCATTAATCGTCATTGATAATCATCGATTATTGTTTGTGGAATTTATGTACATGAGAATAATTCCTATGTTAACATAGGATTTAACCTCATGTTGTCATAGGGTAAATGCCTATTTTGACATTGGGATTTTCCCTATATGCCATAGGAATAATGCGTATGTTACATAGTAAAATATCCTATGTTGATATTAGAAAAATACCAATGCCAACATAGAAAAAAGTACCCCTTTTTTCTTCATGTATTACTACAATGTCCTTTATCAAAAATTCAAACTTCTGTTATATAATGTAGTTTATAGATAATTTCATTCCGAATTAACTTACGTGCAATGATAATTCACCTACACGCATAACACTGTGTTACAAAAAACAAACATTTGGAGACACTTTTATGGAGACCTAGCACAAGTTGTAGAAACTAGTAAGACTAAGAAAAATTGTATAGGAGAAATTTTCCATACACCCCCAAAATCTCATTTTTTGGCCAAAAAATCGTTTTTGGGAGTTTTATGAGAAAAATCACTCATAACTTCCCTAATTTTTATCCGATTCGCTATTATTATTATTCGCTATTATTAGCTACTACTTGTTACTAGATGGTTCTGTATGAATGGAGTATTTCTCCAATTGACATGCGTCGAAAAAAATACTGATATTGTTGTCGAGGAATTCCATACAAATTTTCAGAAAAACTTTTCATTCGATAAAACGTTTTTTTTTTTCTTAGAGCGTGCACGGGCCCCTAGTTGATGCGGGGCCCCTAGGCAGTTGCCTACCCTGCCTAATGAATAATCCGACCCTGCTCATTCAAATAAAATTGTTCTTCTTGTAGGATGTTTCACAAGATGTGGTGAAGTGTGGAGGACAGTGCAAAGTAAGTAGAGAAAATTTTCCACAGTCTTTTTCATATTTTTTCATTCAATGTTTTTGCCAAAATTGTGAACTAAGAAACAAATGTTTTTAGAGATTGATAGTAACTATTTCATATTAAAGTTTGCGTGATTCAGCAATACTAGAATGACCGTCATAATACCATGTGGCGTCAACTCATTCGTTATCAATAATAATAATTTTTCTCTTATGTATGATTCAAAGTACAAATACGTATGGTTAAGAGAAAAATAATGTTTCGTAACAGAAACTCTTAACCATAAACATATGGATTATAACTTAAGAATTTTTTCAGGGAGTCAAATATCGACGTAATCCAGTTTGCGGAACTGACATGCAAACTTATCCAACTTCCCAGCATTTAGATTGCTACAAAAAGTGCGGATATAAATGTTAGTTTCTATTTCCTTATTTTCCGAAGAATCCTTTTTTTGATATCTCGAAAACCCGTTTTTACAAGTGGTTCAGTTTTAAACGTTTAGAATTTAAAGTTTATCAACCTCGAACGCTTTCAAAATGAAATTGTTTATTTACTTAACTTTAAAAGATTCAGCGCGGAATAGTTCAAATTGGAAAATTTAATTAGATTCAATATATAGTATATACGATTTTTAAGAAGTATTTGAGTATTAAAAAGGTATGACTATTCACAATATAATCAATATCATTAACTATTTCAGATCTCAGTTTGAAACATGGTGGAAAATGTTAAACCCCTTGGAAGCTTGGAAAATAATTATAGTATCCTGAATCGAAGGTACTGAATGAAATTTTTAGATTAGCCGGATAAGCAAGTGTATTGTAAAGGATCCCGCACAAAATGTATGAAAAAAGGCTTTCGTGAACTTTTTTTATTACATTTTGTAAGAGCTACCACTTGAAGCATCAGAAATCCGAACTTGACCGAACTTTGACCGAAATGCCTTTTCCATACAGTTTTTGCGGGATCCTTTTGATGGTTCATGATGCATATTATACAAGTCCAAAATAATAAGGAAACATATTTTGTATTCCCTTCAATGCAATTAAATGTTTGTATTTCTTTGAATTGTACATTAAGTGACTTGACAATTTTACACTTTTCAACGAGAAATACATATGTGAAAATGTAATCCACAACAAAATATACTTAAGTGTTATAATTTCAGATTTTTCATGTTTTCCTTGCTCACATTTTAGATTATGAGTGATGCTAATACATTTATGTTTTTCCTAAACAATATAACTCAGCATTTTCACCAATGACAAAAATAGATGAATAAAAATCTGCCCGCTTCGCGGGCACATTCTCATGGCGCGCTTCGCGCGCGGCTCGCTTCGCTCGCAAGTTTGAGCGCGCCTAGGGCGCGCGACTGTTGGATCTCGCGCTTCGCGCTCGATCATATATTTATCTCGCGCTTCGCGCTCGATTATGTATTCACCTCGCGCTACGCGCTCGGGCGTATTTGCATCTCGCTTTACGCTAGGCTCCTCTAGATTTTCGAACTTCGTGTTCGACTTCGATGAAAAGAAAAAGTTTGTTTGCAAATATTATAAAATTATCAAAACCTCTACATATTAAGTGATTGTTAAATTTATTTTTATTTTAGACTGAGAAGGAACTTTATTTACTCAAGGTTCTATCGACCTTAAGGAACACATTCTCATCCAGACACTCGCGCTTCGCGCTCGATATTTGATTGGAAAATCATTTGAACCGTATGATAGAAACAAAAAAGTTTGAGCGCACTTACGGCGTGCGATTTGCTAAATACACTGAGCGCGCACTTTGTGCTTCGTATTATATGTTCTTCATATACAAATTACTAAATTTGTATTTGATTTCAAATGAAAAGTAATGATATAATTCAGGCGACAAATTTTATTAGTTAACATTTTATTTTAGCTTGTGCCGTTTATAAAAAAAGTTAATTTTTTCATTTTGAATATATTCTTACCACAAAAATTGATTACGGGTGTGTAAGTCTTTTTTGAATGCACAATTTTTGTTCATTTATATGTTTTCGTACCTTGCATTGTTTTTTCAAAAATTTGATTTTTTTTACTGTTAATGTTATTTTCACGAATAAAACAAAAACCACGCATCCTATCGAAACATGAGTCACAATAAATTTGTACCTCTTCCTTGGATGAACAAATTTTGTTTCGGTCATTTTTTCGTAGCTGGTATTATTCGTCTGAAAATTTGATTTTTCTATTTTCAATGCTGTTTTTTACGAATAAAACAAAAACTACGCGTCATATCAAAAAGTGAATGATAAGAAGTTTGTAGATCTTTTTTAGGTGCATAATTTTGGTAGAATAATCTTTTCTGGTATCTTGCATAGTTTTACAGCAAAATGGCTTTTTTGATTTTTCATTAATTTTTTGTGCGATCAAAATTTGAATTTTTTATTTTTCAAAAAATTCAAAAAGTTGTTATGAAAATATTATAGGGTGTTCAGGAATCAACGTTTTTCTCCTCTTGACTTTTTTTCATATCGTGCGTTTTTCGGCTTAAAATGTTCATTTTCGTTTGTTTTTTGGAATTTTGAAAATGCTATAACTCCAGTAATTTTTTTTTTATCACGAAAAGTCATAAGAATATTTTGTTCGTCATTTTGCGTACTACTAATAACCGTACATAGAATTTTCAAATCTTCCAAAAAAGTGGTCTCAAAAATTTTCAAAATGTGCTCACTTTTTGGATTTTCATCTAAAATAGCTGGTTAACGAACTCGTTCTCTATTTTTTGGCCATAAAAAAGTGTGCCAAAGCTGAATCAAATCTGATCATTTTTTCGAAAGTTATCGTGGCTACAGACAGACAGACAGACAGACAGACAGACAGACAGACTACAGACTACAGACAGACAGACACCTTCGTAAAAACCGTTTTTTCTGGCTCAGGGGGTCTCAAAACGTGGAGATTTGATGAAAACTGACTATGTCAAATTTTACATAAAACCAATACCTTCTCATTAGAATGAGAATGTAAAAATGATATCGTCTAATTCAGCACTTGAGAAAAGACACTTTCAGTTGAAGGAGTATATCTGGCTTTAGTCATAAGCATGATATTTACAAAATTTTGAAATTTGCTGAGTAATAGGACTTTATTTGAAGCCACATGGCGAATCAAGTTTGAGTTCATATAATAGATTTATATTAAGTTTATTTTTTTAATCTGAAGTCCACAAAAGGGCGTTGCCCGTTAGCTGTCTTAACATAAAAATAACCTGGAAATTATTATTTAAAATAAGAAAAAGCTCGGAAAAAAATGAGACGCAGCATTATTTAGCAAAAAAGGACTTAAATTGAGTTGTTAATCAAAAGAAAATTCCATTAAGTTTCCCAAGTAGAGAAGGCCAATTTTCAACAAAAAAAATAATTTTTTCAATAAAATAGTTGTATTAGTAACCAAACAGTCGAACTTTCAACAACAAAAAAAAGAATCTTTAACAATATAGTTGAATGCTGATCCAAGAAAGATCACTTTTGTACCATAAAAGATGAATTTTCAATCAAAAAGGACGAATTTTTAATATAACAGTCGAACTTTCGAACTAAAGAGATTGAGATTCAACCAAAAAACAGTTGAATTTTGAAGTCCAAAAGACGAATTTATGAAAAGAAAGTTAAATTTTCAACCAAAAAGTTCATTCTCAACCGAGAAAGATAATTTTCCTACCATGAAAGATAAATTTTCTACCAAAAGACGAATTTTCAACTACTTGAATTAAACGAAAAGAAGTCTAATTTTGGACAAAATAGTTCAATCCTCAATCAAATTGTTGAATTTTTAAATTAAAAAATATATATTGCTTGTACCAAAATTAGAATTGACGAATTTTCAGTTTAAAAAATGAATTTACAAAAAAAATTAAACTAGTTGAATTCAACCAAGAAATACGAATTTTTAACCACATAATTGATTCCTCAGCCAAAAAAATGAATTTTCAACAAATAAGATTACTTTTCTAACCAAATAGACGAATTTTCAAGAGAATAGATGAATTTTCTACGAAATAGTTGAATTCTTAACCAAAACAGATGAATTTTGAACCAAATAATCGAATTTTCAACCAAACATATAAATTTTGAACATAATCATTAATATTAAACCGAACAGTTTAATTTTCTATCAAATTGTTGAATTTTCAAGCCAAAGAGATGAAATTTCTACAAAACAGTTCAATTCAACCCTCAACTATGAATTTTTAACTAAAGTTATGCATCTTCAAAAACACAATTAACTTTTAAAAAGTAGTTTAACTTTACACCTCAACCAAGACAGATTAATTTTCAACCAAACAGTTGTATTTTTAACCAAAAAGGATAAATTTTAAACAAAGAAGATAATATTCTACCAAAAAGGACGGATTTTCAACAGAATACCTCAATTTTCAACCAAATATATAAATTTTAAACTAGAAAAGATCCATTATCAATAAAAAATATCAATTTACAACAAAAAATATGAATTTTCAACAAAAATTATGAAATTAAAAAAAATGAATTTTCCATGAAAGAGTTCAACATTTGACCCAAAAGATTTTTTTTTAACCAAGAAGATTAATTTTCTAAAAATGGAATAGTTAAATTTTCAACCAAAGAAAAACAACAACAAAAAATAATTTTTAACAAGTTAGTTCACCTGTCAACCAAGTAGTTGAATTTTTGACAATGAAAAATGACCTTCTAACAAAATTTGTAGTTTTATTTTCAATGAAATATACAATATACATATTCAATCAAATAGTAGAATTTTTAAACAAGCGAGAGGAAATTATTGAAAAAGGGCAAAGCCAACAGGAACAAAATAATTGCAAATTTTCAAAAAAGGCATTAATATAATAATGCTTTTTCGAAATTTTTCAATTATTTTTCCATTTTTAATTTTTAAGATTTGAAAGATGCGATTTTTTCATTTTAAAAGCTATAAATGTGATATCGTACCATTTTTCAGCAATTATGGCCAACGGCCATACCACGCTGCAAAACCCAGTTCTCGTCAGATCACTGAAGTTAAGCAGCGTTGGACGCGGTTAGTACTTGGATGGGTGACCATTCAAGAATACTGAGTGCTGTTGGCACATCGTGGGTGTGGTGAGCCCACACTTGTAGTTATTTATAACTACAAGAACTATCCACCTAGAAACACTATCCGAATCGGGTAGTGTCACGCCTACCCTGAAAGGGAAATGGCTTAATGGTATACATACAAAAAAAAATTATTCTAAACGTTCTGACGAAATTTTTCAACTATTTTTCCATTGTTTATTTTTAAAATTTGAAAGATGTGAATTTTTCATTTTGAAAACTATAAAAATGATATTGTACCAGTTTTCAGGAATTAAAATAAAAAATTTTCAATTCTAAACATTCTGACTGACGTTCTGAATATATTAATGTTTTTTAGAAAATTTTCAAATAATTTTCCATTTTTTTAAGATTTAAAAGATGTGAATTCTTTATTTTAAAAGCTATGAATGTGATATTGCACCATTTTTCAGAAATTCAAATAAAAAAAATTCAATTCTAAACGTTCTAAATTTGGAAATGGTCGACTTTTACATTGCAAAACAGAATAATTTTAAACTTTTAATGCGTGGTACAGTAGAAAATGCAACCGTTGAATTTTGTAGAAAATTCTTCTATTGATAATTTAACTGATGAATTTTGCAGCAAATTCGTCTCTGAAAAATCTAACTGTTGAATTTTCAAACAAGAAGATTTATTTTCAACCAAAAAAGATGAATTTTCAACGAAATAGAATAATTTTCTACAAAATAGTTGAATTTTCAACTGGAAAAGAATAAATTTTGTAATAAAAAATGGAATAGTTTTTTCAGTTAAAAAAATTCATTTTCAACCAAAGAAAAAACAAATTTTCAACAGAATACATGAATTTTAAACCAAAAACCTGGTAGCATTTTATACTTCAAAACATAAATCATCAACCAAAAATGGAATAGTTGAATTTTCAGTTTCAAAAATTAATTTTCAACAAAATAGTTCAATTTTGAACCAAAGAGATAAATATCGAATTAAAATGATAAAAATTTTACCAAAAAATGATTTTTTAACAAAGTAGTTCAAATTTGTTCCTAGTAGTTGAATTTTCAGCTAAAAAAGATTAATTTACAACCAAAAAGCTAGAATAGTTCACTTTTCAGTTTAAAAAAAATTAATTTTCAATAGAAAAAAAAAAGATTTTTCAACCAAAGAGATTAATTTCCAAATAAAATGATGAATCTTCAACGAAAAAAATTATTTTTTGTCCGAACCCCCTTAAAAATGCGCCATTGCATGCACGTGAAGCAGGCGCAATATGGCCGCTTCCAGCCCAGTGACATTCGCACATGCGCACTCCGCCCCCGGGCCGACATGAAACTTTACGCCCGCTACATGAAACTTTACGCCCGCTACGTGAAACTTTACGCCCGTTACGTAAAACTGTATCCCCGTTACACATACACCGCACCTTGCAGGTGAGAATATGGAGGAATTATCTCCATTTAAAAAAAAATTGTATCGCTGGACCTCTCAGTCTCCCTTCTCCAAAGTACGCTATTTCTTCCTTTCACTTATAATCTAAAATTGTCAAGTACAACAAACATCCTCTATCTGCTGCACATGCTTATTTGCAAGGAGGGTAGGACAGAAAGTATGGTTTATATCAAGGGCGTACCTCGATACACAATATACTATTTTACCAAAGTAGTTCAACTTTCAACCAAGTAGTAGAAAGGGTCTTTGAAATTTGAAAAGTTACTTTAAGAATGTTCAGTTAATGATACTTTTTTGAAATTTTGCAATTTTTAATTCTTACGTTTTGAAAGATTTAAACTTTAAAGACTATTAATTTATATTGTACCATTTTTCAGCAAATCAAATTCAAAATTTTTCTAATTTACACGCTGTAGATTTAAAAATGGTCCACTATTAAGTTGTAAAAGTCATTAGGTTTCAGCTTCCAATACTTTGAAAGTATACAATTTTAAGTATTCCTTTAAAATTGTTCAATTCCAAATGCTTATACAAGAACAAAAGCGAGCTCTCAATTTCATATCCTACAATTGTTAAGGAAATTAATTTGAAAGTTATTTGCCACGATTTTGCGTTTTCGGAGTCAATTTCTTAACAAAAATATGGACATCAGCAAATTTATATATTCAGACTTTTAGTTGAAAAATTTGAAAGCCTCCAATATTGTGTTAATGTAAATTTCAAACTATAAAATTGTGTATATTATAGGTTAAAATTAATTATTTGACTAAGCATTGGTTTTAATGATTTTTCCAACTATAAAATACACAAGAACTTCAATTTGTACATAGTTTTGATTCTGATCTTCGACTTAAATTGAAGCTCTCCGAACGTAGACATCAGGGCTCTATGAACACTGAGAGTGAACTGACGCAACGTGATGCAGTTATCCAGTTAGTCCGTTAAGGTACAGCGTTTTACGGCTATTCTACTGTTTTTTCACTCATGAGTGACCAATGATGTCCTCCCCTTTTTGTCCCGCGGCTCCTCTCATCCGAAACCGCGGCGCGACATCATTTCTCGGAACGCACAAATCAAGTTTGCTAAAATAATTGAAGTTCGAGTGTACTCGCAATATTATACACGCACTACAGCGCGCAGAAAACATTGCATTGCCAATTAGTATTATACAAATATAAAAAATGTTAATATGTTTCAAATTTTACAATTGTGCAGTTAATTAAAGTTAAAAAATAATAATAATAATTTGAGAAGCATGGTTTTATTTTTCAAGCAAAATGTTCCTTTGAATTACTTGGAATGCTTTTAAGCTCTTTCAAATCCTTTTGAATTCTTTTTACTTTCTTCAAATCAACTGAATTCCTCCGAATTCCCAGATATATCTGAATTCATCTGGGTGACGGACAACTGTGCACGGAGCATCTGTGCACGAGCCCATTTGTGCACGTCTACATTTCGACGTGCACAGATCGGACACTCCCAACTTTTCCCACTTGTGGGAAAAGTACTCTCTTCAACCACTGTGACGTCATCAGTTGAGGAACCGATAACTTCGTCGTTTCTCGACAACCTCCTCAGCCGCATTTCCATTGCGAGTGTTGGAAAATAGTACATTCCTCAACGAGTGCAGAAGGAGCTTTTTTAACGAATGTGAAGTTTGCAACGCGAGCCGAAGGCGAGTTTTGCAATCACATGAGTTAAAAACGCTGTTCTGCACTAGCTGAGGACTATATTTTTTCCCAACAACGTGGAGAAAAGCGAGTTTTGACGTATCGAGGAATGGGTAAAATCGCATTTTGTCCACGGCGTGGGAAAAGTATTGTCTGAACCTAGTGGGAGACGGCGATTCGACTCGTGTGATTGCCGAGCTTGCTGCGCTCGCGCGGCAAACTTCACATTCGTCTAGAATCGCCAACTTCTCCCACGCGATGCACAATATACTATTTTTTACTTCTGTGGATAATTATTTTAAAATTTAAAACACTTTTTTTACAATCTACCAAAAATCTACTTATAAAATTGAAATTCTTACCGACCAAATATTTCCAACGCAGTCAACTTAGAAGTTTCTCCTAGTTTTATTGGTATTACTGTTGTGTCACTCTAAAGTGAGTTTATCAAAATTTTCAATTACTATCTACGTTTGCATAATTAAAATTGATTAGGTGTACCAATATTTTTAATTTTTAAATCAATATTGAATTTTAAAACAAGAAATGAAAATACAAAAGCATTAGTATTATTAGTAATTCCAAACAAGTTTATTAAAGGATAGAAATTTTGTTGCTAAAAAAATCCTCCCATTTTTGAAATGATAAAGGGGTAACAAAATTTTCTGAAAGAACAAAGCAAACTTCAACTTTTCCAATGCTGAATGAATTAAAGTTTTATTTAAAAAACTATAGAATATGCGAAACTTTTATGCCTAAAGTTCACACGAGTAGTTTAACACCCTTATGCATAAATATACAATACACGCTGTTTCACTTTTATGACCAGTTAAGTATTATTATACGGCGTTTATAGCAAAAGTGCAAGCGGTCTTTTACATCACTGGGAGCACGAACTGATGACTCGAACATTAGAGATGGAAATTATCCATTAGGAGCTTAGCTTCGTACATAATGAGAGTATATGGTAGTGAGAATTAATTGCGCGATCGTTCCACGGTCATTTCTAGATGGACAGATTACGATCCTACATTCTCGTTTTATTGCTTTCCCCTTATCTTTCGAATTAGCTATTTGTTATAAATTAGCATATTTTCTTTCTCTCGCAATCATGCAATTCCTAATTTTGTATTACGTACAATAGATAATTTGCTTGCATTTTTTATGGTTTTTTTTTAAGTTTAAAGGTCGTTCAAAAACTACATTGAAATTTAAGAATTTTAAATTAGATTGAAATCAAATTCAAAATATAAAACTGCGTCACGCTATTTTTAACACTTATTCTGCCTCTCCCCTTCTTCCTCACAGATCATCATATAAAGCTTGAATCCCTCAGAGTGACGTCACAAATACGAACATCCACCTCACTTTCAAGTCAAAATTTGTTCTTCGATTTTATTTGATAAATTCCTAATATAAAATACAACCTACAAAAATAATAACAGGAGAATACATTCTTTAACAAAAATTAATGTACATTGTACAGGTACCATATTGAATGCAATATGAAACGCTTAAAGTTTCAAGTCGAAGTATATTTCATTATTAACAAAATAGTTGAATTTTCAAACAAAAAAGAATTAACTTACACCACAAACAGTAACATTTTCAATTAAATAGTTGAATATTCAAGCCAAAAAAAAAATAAGTTCTTTGAAACCAGATGAATTTTTAACCAAGAAATATGAATTTTCAATCCAATAAGACGAATTTTCAACAGAACAGTTTAATTTCCGAAAAAAAGATGGCTTTTAATGAAATAATTTAATTTTTAACAAAATAGTTGAATTTTCAATAAAAATGATGAATCTTAAACAGAAAAATATAAGTTTTTATAAAGAAGTTCAACTTTCAATCAAGTAATTGAATTTTCAATTAAAAAGGATTAATTCTAAAGGAAAAATATATTTGGTATTTCAACCCAAAAAAGGATTTCAATTTAAAAAAAAAAACAGTCGAATGTAACCAAAAATATGAATTCTTAACGAAAAATGTAATAGTTGATATTACAACCAAAAAATATTTTAATTTTAAATCAAAAACAGTCAAATTCAACCAAAACAGAATAGGTTTTAACCAAACGTTTGCAATTTCGAACAAAAAATATAACATTTCTACCAAAAGAGACGAATTTTCAAATCTGCAAGACAACTTTCCAACAAAAGAGTTGAGTTTTCAACAAAATAGTTGAATTTTTTACCAAATAGTTGCATTTTCAACCTAAAAAGATGAGTTGTTAACCAAATAGTCGATTTTTTAAACAAAAAAGGTTCAACTTTAACCAAAAACACTTGCATTTTCAACCAAATTGTCGAATTTTTAGATAAAAATACGAATTTTTCAGAGGACATTTGAATTTTCAACCTAAAATGACGAATTTTATATAAAAAAAACGCAAATGTTTAACTAAACAGTTACATTTTCGACAAAATAAATAAATTTTCAACAAAACAGTTGAATTTTTAATAAATTAATTAAATTTTCAACAAAATAGTTGATCTTTTAACTAAAATTATGATCACTCAACAACAACAAAATAATTTTTTTAACAAAGACTTTCCACTTTCAACCAAGTAGTTAAATTTTCAATAAAAAAAGCATCATTCTCGACAAAAAATGTAATGGTTGATTTTCAACAAATAAGTAAATTTTCAGCCAAAGAGTTGAATTTTCTACGAAAATAATAGAATTTTCAACCCAAAAAGACGATTTTTCAGCAAGACGCAGTTGATTTTTTAAGCTAAATAGTTGAATTTTAAACTAAAAACGATCAACTTTTAACCAAAAACAGAATAGTTAAATTTTCAGTTAAAAATTAATTTTTTTACCGAAAAAAAGCATTTTCAAACAAACAGCTCAACCTTCAAACAATAAAATTATTTTTTAACAAAATAATTAAACTTTCCACCGACTAGTTAAATTTTCAAAATAAAAATTCATTTTTAGCAGAAAAAAATGGATGTCTAAAACTTTCAGTTAAGAAAATTAATTTTCAACTCAAAAAAAAATTCAACAAAATAGTTCAATCTTCATCCAAATAGTAAAATTTTTAATCAAAATTCTGAACCAAAAATATAATACATAGTAGACTTTGAAATTAACAAGAATTAACTTTTAAGGAAAAATAGTTGGATTTTCTTATTGGGTTTCATTAATTCATTTCGGATTTGAGCGAAAAAAAACAAGAAAAAGGGGAAGTTCAGTGAAAACAGGAGAATAAAGAGGAATTATTTCGTAGAAGAGAAATGGAGGGAAATACAGAAAATAATCTGAATGCTGTAAAATAAAATCACTAATTTTCATTTTTTCAACCAGTTCAGAAAATTTGTATTCACGTTTATATCTTTCAGAAAAAAATTATATTGTCTTAAAACGGTTGCAATTTATTCTAAGTATGGTAAGAGTAACAAAAAATTGTCATAATTTTAAAATATACAAACAAATTATAAAGTTGTAAACAATTTTTTAAATTATTAAACTTTATGGACAGACCAATTGAAATTGTAAAAAATTTAATCCTATGATGAGAATATTCAAATAAAAGACGATTTTTCATGAAAAAAATTTTAATTTTGGATTGTTTAAACAATTTATTTAATAATCCCTGTTGAAGAAAAGCTAATAGCACCATTCGGTTGATACGAGAAAAATAGGATACTTAATAGGTTAAAAAATGGCTTATAACTTCATAAGTTGTTTCTCAATGTTCAAATTGTAATTGTTTTTAATAATTAAATACAATTTTTGATACAATATTTGTGATTTCAAGCCTGTGGTCATTATTTCTGACTAGCAATGACTTAAGAGATTTTTTGTAGTGAAATATAAAATCATAAGGAATAACTTGCACACGAAAAAGTAACGAACAAAATAATCAAAACAAAAACTCAATACCAAAATTTTGTTGATATTTTTTACTCGTAATTTTTAATTTGTTTGGCCTCATTTATATAGAAAACACCTATACATTTTATTTAAATCGATTAAAAACTTTTCCAAATATCGCATTTTCAAAAAAATGTGCACAAAAATTCAAACTTACATGTCTAGCACAATTTTGAAATTTTTTTGAAAATATTCTACTACCATATCTTACCTACCTAACTCTATTATTTCCCTTATTTCAAGAAAATCCCTCTTATCGACAACAACTCTGATATTCCTCACCTGGAATCTCTCAGCTGGATGATTCAATTTAAGGATGGCAATGTCATCTCATGAATTACATTAGCCATTTATTCTATATTTTATACTTTTTTAACACCTTGCAATTTTATTCAGATGGCACTCTTCTGGTACGAAGTGAATATTTACATTCTGGGCTTTTTCGCTCAGTTTTCGCAGGACATTGCGTATAAATTTATAAAACAATAATCCAGAACTGTTATTCAAAAATATGTTATTTTTCATTTATACATAACAGTCATAGCTATCAACTACCGCAGACAAAAAACTACAAATAATTTTATTTGGTTAGTCTGGTAGAATTCATGAACTTTTTTAATTATTAAAAATTTGTATGTTTGGTATCACTTACTTGATTGTGCTCGCGACTTAAAAGCAAAAAAAGTACTTTGATACCCAAGCCTAACCTGTCAACAATTTATTCACCTCGTACCGAATGACACTTCTCATAAAAACCCGAAAAATATATTTTCGATGAAAATTCAGAGAATTAGTAATTAGACAAGTTTAAAGCCGAGAGTTTGACGAATCGAAGGAACCAGTGGAAGAATAATGAAAGCAATTTCTTAAAAAATTAGAATCTGATTAGCGGACAAAATTTTCATCACCATCTCAAAATACTACCGAACTTTTGCTTCAAACCCCAGTCACTTTTTACGTTACACAGTTCGTACTGGTATCCACCTCGTACTAGTTTCCCCTACTCAGGACTAAAAATAAACACACAAATTTACTGTGAAGAATGATATTTAATGAAAATAAGAATACTTTACATATCCTGCTTATTGGCCATGTTTTAGGCCAATCAGAAATATTTAGTCTTTATATATAGCGTTCCATATTTAGATTGATCCAACTTCTGTGATCAGTACGACCAGCCAACTTAACAAAAACAGCAGGGCCAGACTCACCTCCCCAAAGAAAAAGGCCAGCCAGATAACTCTGGATGACCAAAGAATTACCAGAATCGCCGAAACTGTATTTTACTCCATCATCACGAGAACAAATATGTTCATCAGTAATAGGAAAACTGTTATTGTAGATAGAATGGCATTGATCCTGACTTATTACGCTCACAAAAATTGACCGCAATATTGCAGGATCTTCATCTCCAGCTCTGAAATATAATAAAACAGAATGTAGTCCAAAAATAATTAATAACAATAATTTTCTAATTTATTTATTCACTTTGTATTATGTTTCTGCTCACTTGAGCCTGTTTTTTGTCTCGTAACTTTTTCTGTCATGTCAATGTGACAGTTTACATATTTCAAGGGGCTCATTACTCCCGCAATCTATGGCACCGTGCATAAATTACGTAAAGTTTTTTTCGGAAATTTTCAACCACGTACCCCCACCCCCTCCCCATCTTTGAGTTTTGAATCCCCTCCCCCACTTATCTTAAGTAATTTTCTCCGAGTTAATTTTTTTTCGTGAATTTAATCATTATTGTTTCTTATAAATTAACAAAGTAGTTCAACTTTCGACCAAGTAATTCAATTCACAACCAAGAAAGATAAAAACTCAAAGAAAAAAGTAGCAGTTGATATTTCAACCAAGGAAGGATTTTCATTTTAAATAAAAAGAGATGAATTTTCAAATGAAAAAAGCGAATTTTCAACAAGAGTTGCATTTTCAATCAAGAAACATTTTTCAGTCAAGAAAGACAGTAAATTCCATCCAAAATATTGAATTTTCTATTCCAAAAAGATAATATTTCTGGAAAACCGTTAAATTTTCAACCAAATAATTGAATTTTCAACAAAGAAGATTACTTTTTTACTAAAAAGACGAATTTCAACAAAACACATACATTTTTAACCAGTTAGTTGCATTTTCAACCAAGGATATTGAGCTTCTATAGAAAAAAGACGAATTTTCCACAAATTACATCAATTTTCAGCGAAATAGTTGAATTTTGAAACCAACATAAAAAGGTGAATTCTCAAAAAAAAATTTAATAGTTAATATTGCAACCAAGAAAAGATTTTCATTTTTAAGAAAAAACTCTTGAATTAAACCAAAAAAGATAAAATTACCACAAAAAGAGATGAATTTTCAAATCAAAAAGGAGAATTTTTAACAACAGTTGCATTTTCAATCAACAAAGATTTTTCAGTCAAACACAATAAATTTCATCCAAAATGTTGAATTTTCAAGTTAAAAGGACGTTATTTCTACCAAACAGGTGAATTTTTAAACAATCAATGACACTTTTAACCAAAAAGATGAATTTTCAACCAAGAAGAATAATTTTTACCAAGAAAGACAAAATTTTAACAAATTATATCAATTTTCAACTAAGCAGTTAAGTTTCGACCCTAAAAAGATGAAGTATTGACTAAAAATGAAATATTTAAATTTTCAATACAAAAATTTTGCTCTACAAAACAGTTGAATTTCCTAAAAAATTGTTTGATTTTTAAGACAAGCAGACGAAATTTCGACAAAAAAGTTGAATTTTCATCCAAACTGTTGAATTTTCAACCAACTAATTAAATTTTCACTTTAAAAAATTAAGGATTAACAAAAAAAAACTAATTTTTATCAAAGTAGTTGAATTTTCACCCAAAAAGATGAATTTTCTAATAAAATCATGAACCTTCAACAAAAAAATTAATTTTTAAGAGAGCAGTTCAACTTTGAACCAAAGAGTTGCATTTTTGAGCTAAAAAGAAATTTTTGTTTAATGTAATATTTTATATTTCAACCAGAAAAATTTTGTTTTAAATTAAAACCAGTTGAATTTAACCAACACAGGGGAATTTCAACAAAACACTTGGATCTTGAGCTAAAGCAGATTAGATTTCAACCGCAAACAGTTGCATTTTTATAAAGAAATTGATTTCCTACCAAAAAAGACGAATTTTGAACCACACAGTTGCATTTTTACCTGAAAAAGATGAAACCTTCAAATAAGAGATGATTTTTCAAACCATTTTTAACAAAAAAAGAGATGAATTCTTAACCTGAAATTTAAAAATAGACTTTCTAACTGAAAAGAATGAACTTTCAATTAGAATTTTCAATTCTGGAAAAATGGGAAGAAGGGGCAAGACTCTGCGATAAATAGGAATTTTTATCGTTAATAGACTAAAGAATAATAGTTTCAATATACATTAAAGTTCATTTTTAATACTTTTAAAATATTAGGTTTGAAAACTGGAAATTTTGCAAAAATGTTTGGAAATTTTTGGAAAAAAAGTTTTTAGTGATTCACAGAGTTAAAAATATCTTACGTAAGAGTTTATTTCGACCGCGTGCGGGGCGGCGATGTGCGATAGAATAGAAAATTTGTTTACCCCCCCCCCCCCCAATCAATAGAACTTACGTAATTTATAAACGGCCCCTATGCATTCTTATGCAATCTCGTGCAATCCCATGCAATCCCTTGTAATCCCCCCTCATGAAAAAAAATTATAAGAAATTCAGTATAGGTCTATAATGATTATCCTATATTCAATTTCGTATAATTTCTTAACGATTCTTAAACAATTCTTTTTAGCGATTCTTAAACGATTCTTTTTAGCGATTCTTAAACGATTCTTTTTAGCGATTCTTATTGCGCGCTCGCAATTTTGAACGCGCCTAGGGCACGCGACTGTTGGTTCTCGCGCTTCACGCTCGGTCTTTGTATTTCCCCCACATTTGTACACAGACCATTTAAAATTATAGGTCAAAGCATCGACAACTGTAATTTCGTGATGGTGAATTCTCTTTTGTTAAAGCTCCTTTGGCCTTAACGAACAAATTCTCATCGCGTATCTCGTGCTTCGCACTCGATTTTGACCAAAATGTGAACTTTTCCACATTATGTTCAACACTTGTATATGAAATGTATATTACATTTATTTCTGTACATCGGCCTGGGATTGCTTATTCAGAACTTGCAAAATGAAGTACAAATTTTATTTATCACGATTAATTTAATATTTATTTCTTATTCTGCATTATATTTCATTCTCAGCTACCCTGAAAAATGTATCCTTTCAATGAATGTATATTATCACAATTCGTCGTCATACTAGAGACAGACAGACATGTTCGTAAAAACTATTTTTTCTGACTCAGGTGGTCTCAAAACATTGAGAATTGAAGAAAACTGGATAGGTCCAAAATCACATGAATCTAAAACATTCCATCTAAATGAGGAGAATGTAAATTTTGAAACATTTTAAGGGATTTTAGAGGATTCCATGTTCAAATTTTTTTACTTATTTTAATGGATTTTTAGGATTTACAATTTAACGATTTCAAGGGAATCGAAAGAATTTCAAGTGTTTTAACCAAATTTATGGGATTTCGGGAGAACTTTTGGCAAGAAATTAAACTTCAAGGAATTTTACAAAATATAACGTATTTTATCTCTAAGGATTTCAAGGGATTTTATACATTTCTAGGGATTTAAACATTTTTTTCGAGGACTTAAATGAATAAGTTTAATTGAATTTAAATGTTCAAAGGATTTCAAATTACATATAATGGTACTTTACGATATCCAAAGAAAATATTTCAAGAGATTCAATTTCATGAGATTTAAAATGTAACTTCCAGGAATTAAAAATAATGTCGTAGGATGTTTAAAGATTTTAAGGGATTTCTAAAGAACTATGGAAAATAATTTAAATTAAATTAAATTTCAAGGGATTCTCAGCGACTTCAAAGATTTCAAGGGATTTTAAGACACATTAAAGGAATTTCAAAAGATTTAAAGGATTTTATGGAATCTCCGAGTATTTCAAGAGAGTTGACAAATTTTTGGGTAGTTTAACGTTATATTTTCAGAGTACTTTATGAATACGTTTAATTTAATTCATATTCAAGGAATTTCAAGTGATTTCTACTTATTTCAATGGACTTTTACGATTTCTAGAGAAATTTAGGGAATAGATTAAATTTCAGTTTAAAGGACTTCAGCGGGTTTTAATCATTTCAAGACCTATGAAACAATTTAAAAAAATTCAAAGGATTTTAATCATTTTAAGTTATTTTTAAATGTCGCAAAGAATTTCGAAAGATTTTAAAAATTTCAAGGGATGTCAGAATTTTGCAGAATTTCCAAAATATTTGAAGGAATTTCAAAGGACCTCCAATGATTTCAAAGACTTTATGGGACTTTACAAATTTCAAGGGATTTCAATGGATTTCTAAAGAACTTGGGGGATAAATTTAATTAATTTGATTGTCAAGGGATTTTCAATAATTTCTAAGAGTTGAATGCATTTAAAGTGATATCTAAGGATTTTCATGGATTTCAATGAAATTTAAAGCGATTTTAAAGGTATCAAGGAAATTTGCAAATTCTTGCTGTGTATGAAACTTTATATTTGCAGAATCCCTATTTTTGTGTACTTCCATATAACATTATCTGTGCTATAAAATAAATCGTTCTTTTTGGTTTCTCTACTTTTTACATTAATTCTCACAATATTTTTCTATTATTTATTTCAACGCTGATTAACTTATAATCGTTTGCTATAAAATGATTTTCTATAATGAATTTCAATTGCGAAACAATGATAGGAAAATCATTATAGGCCTATACTTATTTGACTATCATATTTTTTCGTAAAGGCAATCTCATGCAATCTCTATAAAAGCTATAAAATTCTATTTCAAATCTATAAAATCCATAAGATCCTTAGGAACCTCATTGAACATTTTGCATGATTGTATGATGATATTTTTTGTACAGAAATTAAATTTTTTATTTAAAAAAATCTATCCAATCACTTTAAACTATCAATATTATAATGCGCGCCACAGCGCGCGGGAAACATTGTATTGTCATTTAATTAGATACAAACATAAAACAATATTACCATGATTGCAATTTTAAATTGTACAGCTTAATCACTTAAAAATAAATTGAGTGGCAATGAATTTGAAATGTTCACTTTGGCACATTATTAAATTTTAAATAATTCTATTTTGAAAACCTAGTTCTTGCATGGTTTTATTTTTACGGCAATTTTTCCCCCAAATTAATTTAGAAAAGGGCTTGGTAAATTGGAAAGCTAATTTTAAAATATCCACATATTATTGCTTTTTCGAAATTTTACAAGTAATTTCCCATCTTTATTTTTTAAGATTTGAAAGTTGTGAATTTCTTATTTTAAAAGCTATAATGTGAATTTTGTAAAAAAATCGTCTGTTGAAATTGCAAATATTGAATTTTGTAGAAAATGTGTCTATTCAAAATTCCACTGTTGAATTTTCAACAGTTGAATTTTGTAGAAAATTCGTCTGTTGATATTTCAACTGTTGAATTTTGTGGCAAATTCGTCCCGGGAAAATGTAACTGTTGAATTTTTAACAATGAAGATTACTTTTTTTCTACCAAAAACAAGAAATTGTCAACGAAATAGATGCATTTTCTACAAAATAGTTGAATTGTCAACTAAAAAAGAATACATTTTTAATCAAAAATGGAATAGTTAAATTTTCAGTTTAAAAATGTATGTTCTACCAAAAAACAAACCAAATTTGCAACAAAATACATGTATTGTAAACCAAATAGCTAGTTGAATCTACTATATAAAATTCAAATTTGTCTATTTGAGGCTCGAAACCGGCCACAACGTTGCACATATCGACTTAAAAATTTATACACGTGTAGATTAGTCTCTCTCTCTCTCTCTCTCTCTCTCTCTCTCTCTCTCTCTCTCTCTCTCTCTCTCTCTCTCTCTCTCTCCACAGTTGTTGACCAATCGACACCAAATTTTGCACACAGACTATTTGAGCTCCCGGACAGGTCGTAAGAGTATTGAGGGGGGGGGGGGGGGCAACCTGTGACAGCTAGTTTTATACTAAAAAGATAAATTTTTAACCAAAAATGGAATAATTAAGCTTTCAGTTTAAAGAACTAATTTTTCAGAAAAAGAGAAACGGTTTCTTAGCAAAATAGTTCAATAGTTCAAAGACTATAAATTTATATATACCATTTGTCAGCAATTTTAATTCAACATTTTTTAAAAATTTAAACCCTCTAAATCTGAAAAAGGCCTACTATTAAGTTGTAAAATTTATTAATTTTCAGCTTCCAAGTCCTTGAAAGTATACAATTTTAAGTATTCCTCATTCACAAATTGTCTTAATATAGACAGCTTTGAATCGGGAGTTATTCGATTATTTCAAGTTTTTAATTTAAAATTGTTTACTTTCAAATGCCTTTTCAAAAACAAAAGCGCGATTTAAATTTTAAAATTAAAGGTCAAAGCATCGATAACAGTCTTTTGGTGATTGTGAATTCACTTTTATTAAAGCTCCTTCGGCTACTACTTCGATACTACTTGATATTACACTTATTAATAATATATTTATCATCTTTAAAAATTCTATAATGAAAGCCGTTTGTCAAAAAGCAGCCTAACTACTAAAATCTCGATTTCGAGAAAAATACAGAAAAGTAAATTGTCGTAAATCTGAATTAAAATTCATATAATTAGACATTTTTCAATTAAGGTTATAAAGCTCTTGAATATCACGTTTATTGAAAGTTTAGCTTAATTTGCAAGGAAATCAAGAAAAACATTTCTTACAGAGAAAAAGGAATCTAAATAATTTTTCTGCTAAAATCCCTTTTCCACGATGCGTCTTCTATATGCCTTTTCCAAACATTAAGCATAGTCTTTATTGCTAAATAATTTCCCTATATTTCTTTTTAACTTGAGACTCATAATTTAGAAACTATTAGAGAAAAATGTAAATAATGTGAAACTTTTAACTTTACTTTAACCTCTTTTCCGAGCGACGTTTATCAATTTTTTTGTTTATTTTTGTGATACTTAGATCCGTTTTTGACAATCTTAAAAATTCTTCTCTTTCCCTCTTTTTTCAAGAAACTTTCCCTTTTGTCATTTTTTCGCTAAAATGCGAAATGAATTAGGAGAACCCAATAAGACAATTATTTTTTGCGGAAATTTTTGGTTGAAAAGACTAATACGTATTACATTTTTGGTTTAGTTTTCATCTCGTTTGGTTAAAAATTCTACTATTTGGTTGAAAATCTTATCATTTTATTGAAAATGTAACTATTTTATTGAAGAATTATCTTTTTTCAAACCAAAAATTCAACCAATTGGTTGAAAGTTAAACTTCTTTGTTAAAAATTCATTTTTTTATTTAGAAATTTATCATTTTATTTGAAAATTCAACTATTTCATTAAAAATATAACTATTTTGTTGAAAACTAATTTTTTTTGGTGCGAGTTAATGGTTTTTTAACTATTCTACATTTGGTTCAAAATTGATCCTTTTCAATTGATATATCTATCTTTTATAGTTGAAAATTCATCTATTTGGCTGAAAATTCATCCTTTTTGGTTAAAAATGGAACTGTTTTTGATTAAAAAATCACCTGCTTTATTTAAACTTCTACTACTTCTTTACAAAATTCATTTTCTTTTACTTATAGATTCATCATTTGAGTTCGAAATTCATATTTTCGGGTTAAATATTGAACTATTCTGTAGAAAATTTGTCTTTTGGCTTGAAAATTCCACAATTTGGCGTAAAGTTCAACTATTTGGTTGAAAATTTCCCGTTTTTGTAGATAAATCGTCTGTTTGGATTCAAAATTCAATAATTCTATTGAAAATTGATGTGTTTTGTTGAAAATTCGTCTTTCTTGGTAAAACATTAATCTTTTTGGTGGAAAATTAATCTTTTTTGTTAAAAGTTCAACTATATGGTTGAAAATGATTTTTTTTTTTTGGATGAAAGTTGAACTATTTGGTTAAAAATTAAACAACTTTATTAAAAATTCATTTTTTCATAATTTTGGTTTTTTGTTTGAAAATGTAGCTTTTATGTAGAAAATTCGTGTTTTTTTTTTATTGAAAATTAATTTTTTTATCTGAAAATTTAGCTATTCCACTTTGGTTGAAAATTTATCCTTTATAAGTAGAAAAATAACTTGCTGGTAAGAAATTCGGGTATTTTGTTAAAAAATCGTCTTTTTGATTGAAAAATTAATCTTTGTTTTTTCAAAATTCATCTTTTTTGGTAGAGAATTCAACTATTTAGTTAAAAATTCGTCTTCTTTGCTTTGATTCAACTGGTTGGAAATTCAATTTTTTTCTTTTAAAATTATTTTTTAAGCTGAAAATTTGACGATTCCATTTTTTGTTAAGAAATACCTCATTTTTGGAGGAGAAAATTCAACTGTTTCGTTTGAAATTCATCTTGATCTATCAAAAATTCATTATTTTGGTCGTGGATTCAACTATTTGGTTTAAAAAAATTTTTTCGTTCAATTCAACTGGTTAAAAATTCTTTTTTTTTTGTAAAAAAGTCATCTTTCTAGGTTGAAAATGTATTCTTTTCGGTTTACAATTCAAGTTTTCGGGTTGAAAATGCAACTGTCTTAGAAAAAATATCGTCTTTTTGGCTTGGAGATTCAACTATTTGGTTGAAAGTTCAACTATTTTGTTTCAAATTGTTTTTTTGTTGTTGAAAATGCAACTACTTTCTTAAAAATGCAAAATATGAATTTAAAATGTTAGATATTAAATTCAATATGGTACTTGAATTAATTTGATTCAACAGAATTTATTCTCCTACTATTTCCCTATTTTCATGAAAACCCACTTTATTTTCCATGTTTTAAGAGAATTTTTGTCTACGTTACTTTTTTGTGAGATGGTGGGGGGGGGGGGGAGTTAAGTCAGTTTGAATTTTAATAATTTTAGATCAAATATTCTAAATTGTTTGGTTTCAATTTTAAACATAGAAAAATGTGTGGTTTTTTAAATTCTTTGAACTGACAGAGTATCAAATTGTAAGACTTGATAGTTGCTTTATTTTCAGTTAAAAGGATTTGTAATTGAACAATTTTGAATTAAATGCCTCCAAAAGAAATATAAAAAAATTAAAAAATTCA
Organism: Andricus curvator; assembly: GCA_932195095.1. Taxonomy (NCBI): domain Eukaryota; kingdom Metazoa; phylum Arthropoda; class Insecta; order Hymenoptera; family Cynipidae; genus Andricus; species Andricus curvator. The sequence continues at coordinate 25,956 of CAKNYM010044193.1, read as the reverse complement.
GACAGTAATTTATCAAATTCAAGTCTTAAAAGTGAAAAGATTTTAGAATTAGGTATTGAAAATCGAATTTTTTAAAAATGTTCCAGAATATTGAACATTTCAATCTCCACTTAAAAAAAGACATTTTCGAATAGAAAGGCTTAAAATTTTGCAATTTCAAATATTGGAAACATACGAAATCATTGGAATCATAACTTGTTTTGTATTCTTTTGTATTAATTTAATTCAGTTTAGTTTTCGATTTCAAATTGTTAAATCTTAATCGCTTGAAATTGAAAATTATTTAAATAAAAAGTTTCCAATTTTTAATTAGTCAATTTTGAACGCTTTCTAACAGAAGTAATAAAATATCAATTTCTACGAATTTTAAAGGATGCAATTTTCAACTTTCTAATCGGAAAGTATTCATTTTTTCAGTTTTCTCAGCGTTTTTTACCGAAAATTGACATTTTTTAATAAAAAATCATTAGATTTCAAAGGTTCATAACGGTTGAACAATTTTAGGTTATGTTAGCTTTTTACACAAAGATGGGTATTTCAAAACAAAAATCATATTATAATGCGAACAATATTTTCAATTTTTGAAGTGTTTCGTCAGATTATATTGACATTTTTTACAGAAAATCGGTTTTTACACAAAAATTGAAGCAATGAACAAAAAATTAGATTTTGCAGAAGAATTACAAATTTTTACCAATTTCAGGTTATGTTGGCGTTTTACAACGGACACCGGCATTTTTAGTAAAAAATAACTAGATTTCAAAGAGGATTAAATTTGTTTGTACAATTGTAAATTAAGCGAGCAGTGTTCACCGTAAATATTGATAAAGATTTCAAAGAAGACTTATAATTTTTGAAAAATTGTTTGTTATGGTATCTTAACGTTCTTCGTCGGAAATCGGTATTTTTGATTTTAAAAAAACATGATATTCTTCAGATTATCATTATTATTCAGATTATCAATTAGAATAATTAAATTCACATTTTTTTACAATTTTTGGTTTTGTTGACGTTTAATACCGAAAATCGGTACTTTTAATTAAAGAGTTGGATTTCAAAGAAGAAGAAAAATGTTAAACAATTTGAGGTTATGCTTACATTTTATAGAGAAAATCGGCAATTCTAAGGAAGATTTACAATTTTGAAACAATTTTAGGTTATATTGACTTTTTTTACCGGAAATCGGTTATTTTAAGCCAAAATCTTTAGATTTAAAAGAAGATTTACAATCTTTAACTATTTTTTGTTATTTTACGTTAGTTTTTTTCATCTAAAATTACCATTGTTAAAAATAATAATCATTAGATTTCAAAGAATATTTACAATATTTAAACAATAATAGGGTATAGCAGCGTTTTTCACCGGCAGTAGGTTATTTTAAACAAACGTCATTTGACTTAAAAAATCAAGCTTACATTTTGGAGCAACTTTAGGTTAGGGTAATATTAACTTTATATTTTAATTTAAAAATTGCGTGGGTCCAAACAAAATTTTGTAATAATAAATTTGTGTTTCGAAGGTTGTAAAAAATTGTGACTCCGAAATATTGAATAAAAAATGACGTTATTTAGTCCAAAGTTTGGAAACCTGTATTAATACTTGATCCCAGAGCTAAAAATACAACAGAAAAATCTTTTTAAAATTCTAGTACGCTCTACAACATTCTCGGAAAGAAACACACATTTAAACATTTTTAAATATTTAAGAATCTTGTTCATACAAGAAACAGTTTCTTTGCTACACTTAAAAACTGAATCAATATTATTATTTGCAAGAAATAACATTTCAAATAAGTTTTTAGGGATAACATAGTCATTGATGTCTTTTTTTAAAGTAGTTTTCTTTTTGGTTTTGTCTTTCTTTCCTTTCCTGTGATTGGTGTCTCTTACTCTACATAGCTGCATCCAATTCCAAAATAAAAAGCTTGAAGCAAAATGTTGTATGGAGCAAGATTTTTTAATTTCCATTGTATTTTCAACTCTGGGATCAAGTAAAAGTGCAAGGTTTCCGAGCTTCGAACTAAGCCTCATTTTTCTTCGTATTTCATTCAATAGCTCTTAATAAAATTTTATAACAGTAATTAGCAAAACACCCATGAATTCAGAAAACCTTACGTTTATGTACTAGGTCTGTCCGTAAAGTATCCGATCTTGTGCTCTAACTTTGCACCTAGTTCTATTTTCAAAAACAGGTATTTACTATTTTTGAGGACCTCTGCGAGTCCTCCTACTAAGTGACCCAGACGAATCTAGTCGACTAGTGTACTCAGTTGCGTGAAGGTCTAAGCACGTACGCGTCGCATTTCAGGATGACGGAACGCACCGAACAAAGAGTATGCATTATACTTTGGCAAAAACTTGGCCATTCATGTTCGGAAATCATCGTTATGATTCAAAAAGTGTATGGTGCTGAGTCTATGCAAGATACTCAGATTAAAGAAAGGTTTGGGCGATTTAAAAGTGGTGGTACTTCAGTGGCAAGTGATCTTTCGCGCTCTGGCAGGCCCGCAACGGCCAAAACATCTCAAGTGCGAGTGTTAATTAACAGAAACCGTCTTTAATAGTGAGAGAGATAGAGGAAGATCTTGGAATTCAAAAACTATTATTTCGGGTTTGAGCCTAGATTTGGGGTTGAGCCACGTGGCGGAAAAATTCATCCCACGGCTGCTGACGGAAGACCAAAATAATTATTCAGCTGGAGTCGCCCAGAACTATTTGGAAATGATCAGAAACATCTCGGAAATTTTCAAAAATTTCATTACTGGGGATGAGTCATAGGTTTATGGTTATGACCCTGAGATAAAAGCCTGGATTCCCGAGAGTGAAGAAAGCACGCCGAAGTTGGCGCAACATCGAGGCAATGCTCATCGCTTTCTTCGATCCGGAGCTTCAAATGTTCAGACGGCAAACAAATAGTATTACTTAAAACTTCTGAAGCGATTACACAGTAAATCCCAGAGATATTATTTCTCTGAAGTTGGATAAAAACGTTGCAAACAATTGACAACTAAAATTATCCAATGACCGATAATTTTTATCTGCCACGGAATAAAAATTATCTGACCTCAGATAATTGTAGTTTTCAATTGTTTGCAGCGTTTTTATCCAACTTCAGATAAATAATATCTCTGGGGCTAACTGTGTACGTGATGCAGTAAGAAAGAAACGATTTGATTTGTGGAAAAGTGGAGAATAGGTCGTTCACACGGACAACGCGCCTACCCATTCATCGCAGCTCATTCAACAATTGCTGGTGAAACACGGCTTTACACCACTTCGGCAGCCCCCATGTATTTCTGATCTGACTTGCTGTTATTTCTGGCTGTTTCCCAAATTGATGTATTCCCTAATAGGAAAACGATTTCAAAACGTAGAGGAAATAACACAGAATACTAATCCGAAAGGTGACTTTAGGAAGTGCTTGCAAAAGTGAAAGGATCGCTGAAAAAAGATTAGGGCTTCCAAAGGGAAGTACAACAAGGTCGGATATATTCCGAACAGACCTAGTAAATTTTTCGCTTTACCAGTGCTAAAATATACATTTTTATTTTTGATAGTGCTTACCTTACCAGTCCCCATCCATTAAGAGTAGCAGGAGTTCTTGCTGGCACTTTTCCTCGATCAATTTTGATTGGTCGATTAAATGAATTAATAAAGTTAAATTCTTCCAGAATTATAATCAAAGCAAGACTGTTGTGATGTAAATTAGAGTTATACTCTGCATGTATTATTATCTCTTTTATAGTGTGATGTATTCCATGTTCTAGGTTACTTGAACCTGATAGAATGCTGTACGTTCTGAAGTTTTCTTTAACACATGGAGCAACAGTTAGTACAACTTTGGGGGCCAATATGACACCACTGCAATGTCGAACTCGATTGCGTAGAACATTTACAAGGTGTGAGACTTGTCGAATTGATATTGGGTCGATTTGACGTATTCCATGTTTTCTTTTCGGCGATATGGATCGTGTCTTGCGGACGAAAAATGTCGATGATTCTTCTAGAAATATCATGCAAAGTTATTCATCAGTAATATTATTCTCATTGATTTTTTGTAATTATGTCCATGAGCGGTGGCCACGAGAATGATTCCCGGAAAAAGAAACTGCATTTTTTTGAATTCGTCAATATTAAGACGTACCTCCGGGCGTTTCAAATTAACAAAGGAAAAGCTCAGTTTTTGGAAAAATGGGAGAACAAACTACTTGTTATTAACTTTTCGTAAATTAAATTTCAGTCAATTCATAAGAAATATTCAAGGACGGGCTTTTTTTGAATTTTTTTAGGATGAATTTTTTTATTCGCAATTTGCAAGTATTTTTTTAAAACTAATTTCAAATTATCCAAACAATTATTATTTGGTGTTTGCTACAATTTTTGTTTTCTTACAAAATCATGAAAAGTTCGTATTTTCTGGAAATAATTACACAATTAATGAATATTAGGAGGAATATTTTTTTCAAGACATTTTGTAATTGTTTAAACAATTTATATTTGTTAAAAATTTTTTCCAACGCCAAATCATGAAAAGTTAGGACTTTCATGAAATAATTACATACTTAATGGATGTTAAAAATAATATGTTTTATTTCAGACTTCTGAATTCTCATCAAAAAGGTGGAGAAAATTATTATTTTTTCTCTCACAGTACACTCCGCGCTCCCTTATACGACATTCCCCTATACGTCCGCTCCATTACACGACCAGTTGCCGCTCCCCTATACGACGGAAAGGTCGTTCTCCACCATCCCCACTCTTCCGCTCGAAGCTCGCGCGGGAAGCAAATAGTCTCGCGCGTGAATATGATATAGTCAGCTGTCAGTGACGCAGGATTCAACGCGCATGCGCACGACCACGTGAGATTGTTGGTATTGCAAGTGGAAGGGTTCCCCTTGCGCCGTCGTATAAGGGAACGTTTTCGGTCCCGAGCTCGTCGTATAAGGGAGCGCGGAGTGTATGTCTGCCATTATTAAGATATTGTTTCTTTTAGAAGTTCAACTTTAATTGCTCAAACAATTATTATTCGCTTGAACAATTTGTTTTCATGTATTGTAAATAGTTCTTTTTGTCCTGTGGGATTAATGAGGCAGTTAATTTGTGTATTTGTAATATAACGAAAAAAATTGTTTGATGAGCAAAAAATAATGATTCAAACAGTGAAGGTATTAATATATATATATACCATTAAACCATTTCCCTTTCAGGGTAGGCGTGACACTACCCGATTCGGGTAGTGTTTCTAGGTTTTTTCTTGTAGTTATAAATAACTACAAGTGTGGGCTCACCACACCCACGATGTGCCAACAGCACTCATGTCAGTATTCTTGAATGGTCACCCATCCAAGTACTAACCGCGTCCAACGCTGCTTAACTTCAGTGATCTGACGAGAACTGGGTTTTTCAGCGTGGTATGGCTATGGTATTAATGATTATTATTAATTATTAGAAAATTCAATAATAGCTTGAATAACAAATATTACTCCTATAATTCATTAAGTGTTTCACTATTTCCAGAAAATATAAAATTTTCATGATTTGGAATGAAAACAAAAATTTAAACAAATATAAATTGTTTAAACCATTGAAAAGCGGAATAAACGACGAATATTATGCTTGATATTCACCTACTGTTATTAATCCTAAAAAATACTACCTTATAATGATTTTCAGGTGCAATTTAAAAATAATAATAATGTTTAACCAATTGAAAGATAGATCAAAAATACTTGCAAATATGTTACTTTCAGAAAACAAAAAATTCATCTTGAGATAATTACAAAATTACAAATTGGAGCGACATATTTAAAAGTACCATTTTTCCGAAATTTTAGCTTTTTCCATTTTAAACTCCCACGTTCATTTGAAAGGTCCGAGGGAACGTCTTAAAATTGACGAATTTGAAAAGAATAATACAATTTCTTTTTCCGATAATCACACAAAATATGGGGGAGCCTTGCCCTCAGGAGTGAAAAAAAAAAATTTTCATCCTTTTTTGGACCACCCTGGTGGCCACTGGACAGAGGGATTGGAAAATGACGATGGAAATGATCGGTCGACCAAATCCATTTTAAATCATACAGGCACTGCAACTTCAAATCACAAATTCATTTGCCACTTAATTATGTTTTTTTCAAAGGATTTTTGAGAAAAAAAATTTTTCGCGCAGTTATGAGTATTTGAAATTTAAGGTCTGTTTTTTTTTAAAAACGCTCGGCTCGCGCGTGTCGACCGTAGTGCCCTCCCATCGAGATAAACTAATTAGACAATATGAAAAATCACAACGGTCGATTCAATTTGTTTTTAATTGTTTTAATAATTTTTTATTGTTTAAGTGTAACTTTTCACCAAAATAAGTCAAAAACTGCAGTTTCTTGTCAATCTACCAACCAACTCGATAGATTTATGGTATGTCTGCTATTTTTGCCACTCATCCATAATTTTTAAAACAATTTCCATTTGTTTCAACACTTTTTTCAAACAAAATATCAAAAATGTACACCTTCTTCCTAGAGTGTATAGTAAGTCTATGAATTGCATGGTCAAAGAGTGGGAGTACAAAAGAGTGACAAAGATGGGTAAACAATTGTGATACATAAAACTGCACAGTATAGTCCTACAGTGTACAGTGCTGCGCAGTAGACACATATGACACATAAGGATGCACAGTAGATGCATACGATATGTTGGGGTGCGCAGTAGGTATTTATAGAACATAGAGATGCGCAATAGGAGCGTATATGATATAGAGTTACACAGTACACTTTTGTTGTAAACAAGGATGCGCAGTAAAGCCCTGAAGTAAGTAGTGGTGCGCAATAGAGACATATGGTACATAAGTATGCGCAGTAGATAAAAATTGTGTGTAGGGATGCGCAGTATGTGTTTATGGGGCATAGAGCTGTACAGTAGGTTTTTATTAAACATAAAAATGCGCATTATACTTTTGTGGTAAATTAAGATGCGCAGTAGAGTCCTGCAGTGCGAAGAGCTACACGGTAGAGATTTCCGATATGTAAGAGTGTGCAGCGGAATTTTGTAATGCTTAGAGCTGCGCAGTATACATATCTTGTACGCAAGACTGCGCAGTTGCGACCTAAAATATGCAGGGGTGTGCAGTAGAGATATGCGAAACACCAAGCAGCGCCGTACACTTTTGTGGTCTATCATGCTGCGTAGTTGAGCCCTGTAGTGCTTAGGGCTGCGCAATAGAGATATATGGTAACTAAAACTGCACAGTACATACCTACGATATACATGGATACGAAGTAGGTATTTATAGGACATAAAGATGCGCAGTAGCTATTTATGAGACATAGAGATGCGCAGTAGTTCTTTATGGGACATACAGGCGCGCAGTATATTTTCGTAATAAATTAGGCTGCATAGTAGAGTTCTGTAGTGTGCAGGGCTGTGTAGAAGAGACATATGGTAGGTAAGGATGCGGAATATACAGGGATACGCAGTAGATGTTTATAGAACATAGAGCTGCGCAGTAGGTGTTTATGGGATATAGAGCTGCGCAGTAGGTGTTTATGGGATATAGAGCTGCGCAGTAGGTGTTTATAGAGTGTAGAGCTGCACAGTAGGTATTTGTTAGACATAGGGATATACAGTGGGTATTAATGGTACATAGAGATGCGCAGTATACTTTTGTGATGAATTAGACTGCACAGTAAATATCTACGATATGTAGGGATGTACAGTAGGTATTTATAGGACATGCATGTGCGCAGTATCTATTTATAGGACATAGAGCTGCGCAGTGGTTATTCTTGGGACATAGAGATGCGCAGTATAGTTTTGTGATAAATTAGGCTGCGCAGTAGAACCATGTAGTATGCATGACTGCGTAATAGAGACATATGGTAAGTAAGGCTGCGCAGTAGATACCTCCGATATACACTTTTGTGCTAAATAACGCTGCGCAGTGAATCCTGCGGTGAGGCGGACTGTGTAGCAGAGTCCTAGGATATTTCAGGCTGCGCAGTAGAGATCTACTATATGTAGGGAAGCGCAGTAGAGACCTATGCTACAGAAGGCTTTGCAGTGCACTTGTATGGTATGTACTTTTATATGTGCTGAGCAGTACTCCTTACGTTATATAGGGGTGCTTAGTAGAGACCTATGATACAAAAAGCTGCATATTACAGAGCTCTACTGCGCAGCCCTGCACATTATATAACTCTACTGCGCAGTACTACACATAACATGGCTCTACTGCGCATTCATGTACATTGAATGATTCGTCTGTACATCCCTGTACCTTACAAGACTCTACTGCGCCGCTCTGCATATTATAGGACTCTACTGCGCAGCCCTGTATATCGCATGACTCTACTGTACAGCTCTGTACATTACAGAACTCTACTGTGCAGGCCTGCACACTACACGACTCTACTGCGTAGCCCTGCGCCGTGTATGACTCTACTGTGCAGTCATGCGCATTACAACACTATACTACGCAGTTCTGCACATAATATGACTCTACTGTGCTGCCCTCAACATTACGGGACTCGACTGCGCAGTCATGAACATCACATGACTGTACTGCGCAGCCCTACATATTACATGGCTCTATCGCGCAGCCCTGCAAGTTACAGGACTCCACTGCGCATCCCTAAACATGAAAAGACAGTACTGTGCAGTCCTGCATATTACAGGACTCTACTGCGCAGCCCTACGTATTACATGACTCTATTGCGCAGCCCTGCAAGTTACAGGACTCCACTGCGCATCCCTAAACATTACAAGACAGTACTGTGCAGTCCTGCATATTACAGGACTCTACTGCGTAGCCGTGCACGTTACGGGACTCTACTGCGCAGCCTAATGCACCACACAAAGGTACTGTGCATCTCCATATACTGCAAAACTGCACTGCGCAGCTGTACGAGCCATTAATCTCTGCTGCGCACCCCTACATATCGAATGTCTCCAATGCGCAACCTTGCGCCCAGTACATATCTACTGCGCACCCCTACGCTATACGCATTATAAATCTCTACTGCGCACCCCTACGCTATACGCATTATAAATCTCTACTGCGCATCCCTGCACACCCCAGGACTCCACCGCGCATCTTAATGCATCACATAAGGGTACTGCGCAGCTCTATGTACCGTATTGTAGGATTCTAACCCCCCCCCTTCCCTCAAATTGATTTCTGCTATTCCCTCTCCCATCCCTTCTCCTAGCCTACACTTACCGCCCCTCCTCTCATCATCATCATCATCATCATCATCATCATCATCATCATTCTCTCCTCTCTCTTTCTCCCTACTCTCTCTTATCTTTGTCACTCTTTTGCACTCCCACTCTTTGATCATGAAATTCCTAGATTTATTATATATTCTAGGGATTTGTAATATAATTTTTATATGCTGATAATAGAAAGTATTTTCAAGAAAATACACAAAATACCTCAACTACAAAATACAATTGAGGCGCCGGATGCAAGAAGGAGATATAGAATTATTTTGCTGGAGTGGGGAGGCCCCTGAGCACTTGAAACTAAAGTATTCAGTTTTAATTTTTGAAATATATATCCTGAGTGAAAATTTAATTCCGCATCTTTTTCTCCTCCTAAAAAAAGTTGTAGCTTTTTTATTTTTCGAATTATTTACGAAAAACTGTTTTTTCCTTTGATGAAAATATTTTGATTTTTTTCACTTCAAGTCACCACGAAATGGGAGGTTTTTGATATTTTGTAATAAAACTTATCAGAAATATGCATTGTCATGTTCTGCGACCGATGACGTCAGCAAAAGTTCAAAATGTTCATTTAAAAAATTGTTAATAATTTTTGTCCAAAACTATGCATAATTCGTGCACAAAGAACTTCTAGCGTTTCGGGAGTCGAGCGAATTTTGAGCAAGCGAAAACTGTCAGCGAGAAAGTTGTTCAGAAAGGTTCAAGGAAGTTTTTCTGGAAAGTTTTAGCTCAATTGTAATAGTAGTTAACAAACTGTTGATGTTTTAATTTTCAGGCGCGATGGAATTTACTCTCCGTATACTATAGCCTGGCCGGTAAACCGCTACCCCAGCGTTAGGTGCAACTGTGCCTCACAGCCCGTCGAGATTTTGTAATTAGAATACAAAGAATATGGAAAATCATGGTTTATAATAAATAGTTCTTCTTCTCTGATACAAATATTTTAATTGTGCTACTTTTAGGAACATGAACTTCATAAAAGTCTTAAAAATAAGGAATCTCTCTAAATTTTTGTGTTGTATTCGGCGCGTCCTCCGTCTGACCTCTATTTGTAAATATACTTATATAGGCTTGTGGGTTGTTTCTCTACCAAAAATAAAATATATCAGTTTAGTTTAGTCTCTTTCGATTAGCAGAGCAGATTGTAGAAATATTACGTGATATATAAAAGATAAAAGTTGTTCGATTAAATTATCCTAATAGCTATTGGAGTGCTGTTACATAAATATAGTGAAGTTTTCCAATTAAAAAATGGAAAATAATTTAAAATCTACGAATGGTAGAAAACAAACGAAGCATGAAAGTTTGTGGGAAAGAAATGTTCTAAAATGTAGCAGAAATGCGGTATGTAATAATAAATTAGTTTAGTTATCACCAAAATATCAATTTATACATCGAAAACTACTTATTGTTAATAATAAACAATCATTTCTATATGTACTGTGTTTTTAATTCCAAAATCTGGACGGGCTGTGGGGCATAATTGCACCTAACGCTGGGGTAGCGGTTTACCGGCCGGGCTGTAGTCTATGCGGAGTAAATTCCATCGCGCCGGCAAATTAAAACATCAACAGTTTGTTAAATACTATTTCAATTGAGCTAAAACTTTCCAGAAAACTTCCTTGGACCTTTCTGAACAACTTTCTTGCTGACAGTTTTCGCTTGCTCAAAATTCGCTCGACTCCCGAAACGCTAGAAGTTCTTTGTGCACGAATTATGCACCGTCTTGGAAAAAAATTATTAACAATTTTTTAAATAAACATTTTGAAATTTGTCTGACGTCATCGGTCGCAGAACATGGCAATGCATATTTCTGACAAGTTTTATTACAAAATATCAAAACCCTGACATTTTGCGGCGAGTTGAAGTGAAAAAAATCAAAATATTTTGTCCAAAGAAAAAAACAGTTTTTCGTAAATAATTCAAAAAATAAAAAAGCTACAACTTTTTTTATGGAAAGAAAGATATGCGAAATTGAATTTTCACTCAGGATGTATATTTCAAAAATTAAAATTGAATACTTTAGTTTCAAGTGCTCAGGGGCCTCCCCACTCCAGCAAAATAATTCTATATCTCCTTCTTGCATCCGGCGCCTCAATTCTTACATGTATTTCAAATAATATTTCAAAATACTCAAATGTATTTTGTAGCTGTATTTGAACTACATCAGCCAATTGTATTTTCCCCGTGATGTATTTCAAATGTATTTTGTCTGAATGTAGTTTGTATTTCAGATACCTCAAATACAATTTTTGTGAAATACTGCCCAGCTCTGCATATTTGTAAATATGGTGGTTTTCCCATGTTATTCTTAGGGGGCTTCCATAAACCACGTATCACACTTTTCCTATAATTTGTCACCATTGTGTGGCACCAAGTTGGAGCCCCCCCCCCCCACCCAGCTGACGAACAAACCACGTGGTATATGGAAGGCATCTTATGGGAAAATAGAGGGGTTGAGCAGCACCATTTAATATTGTCCAATCGAAAAAAATTCAAATTTTCTTTCTTTGGGAGCCTCACAAAGTATAAAATAAAAAAATAAAATATTTTTTTGAACGATTATTACTAAAATACAATTGAACCAAAATTGTCTGATATTGAGCAATACGAATATTGAAAGCCATTCAATTATAGAAATCTTTTCATTCAATTATTTTTCTGTTTTTACATTGATCTTATATTCAAAAAATTTTTAGTTCAAGATGAACCCTCTTAACTGAAAAACATACACACATATAATTATCAAGGATATAATTTCACTTACCAATATTCTCCTTGGATATGGTCTCAACTGCTTGATACAAAATGACGCAAAGAATTAGGAGATTCAAGTACATTTGTTTCCCCATTTGTAATGTCAGAAAAATTGCTAAGATTGATTGCTAAGATAATGCAAAATGTAAAACAAAACAAAAAACTCTTTTTGCCCGATTATAAAACCTGTGCTCGTGGAACTATAGCCACATGGCAATATAATAACTTGGCACCTTTTATCTTGCAACTTTTTTTTCAGCAATTTCAGTAATTAGATTGAGTCATGTGATATGATGAGATAGATAATTTGTATTTGCAGAAGCTTATAAATTATTCCACTAGACCTCATCCTCAATAATATGGAAAGTTTTTGGCATCAAAACAGAATTAATAAAAAAATGTATTAAAAAATATAGAATTGAGTATATTCTGAATGATTCAAAACAGAATGATTTATTGCTCTTAAGGAATAAAAAATTCTTCTGAAATATTATTAATTTAGGAATGTGTAAAAATTGAAAAAGAAGTATTCTTCTGATTAATAAATCACCAATGTCCTCTACTGCTCTGATTAATCAAAAGAATATTGTAAAACATAATTTAAAAAAAAAATTGTTTATTTTTTGGTCACTTTTGATTGCTTAGTTCATAGTCAATCAGAAAGTATCGTTTTTTCTGCAGCGGTATTGAATTCATACGGAAATCTGGATCAATATAAAGAAAAGACTCTACTATTCTTGGATCATTCTGCCGCAGATCAAATTAATACCTTGAGATTTAATATGTTTTCAATTTACTAATATAATTATCTAGAATACACAATGCAAAAAACGTTGCTTAGTAGTTGAATGGCATACCTTATATAGCGTATTTATTTATAAATTTTATTTCTTTAAAATTGAAAAATAGAATTCTTTACAAACTCAATCTAATCTAATCACTCTTCTCGTGAGAGAGAACCCAATTGATTCATATTTTAACCAACTGACTTAAGTCAAATCAACTTATGATCTTTTTTCCTATTCTGTTAATAAAATTCTAAAATATTACTATTTCATTAACCGAGCACCCATTTACGAATTCAATTAGTAAACTCTTCATTCCGAAAAAATAAAGTTTGCTGAATAATAGTACACCAGAACCCCGATTTCGTAACCCCCGGTTTTGTAATTCCTAGAACTGTTGGCCCACGCAATTTCTCAGGGCGCAGGGCAAGAGACGATTGCGACTCTCGCTTCGGAGGCCCTGACTATTTACGTTTCGATTCCCCCGATTTAGTAACAAGGCTATTTTCAGGCAACTCCCGACACTGCTACTAAATCCGGGTCCAAGTGTAATTCAGAAAAATTAAACACAGGGTAAATATTAATTCGGAGACATAATAATTATAACTAACTATTTAATTCGGAATAATAAGACGAAGTCTAGCGGTAATTCGGGAATATAAAAACCAGGAAAAATGTCTATTTGATCAAAATCTATATATATATATATATATATATATATATATATATATATATATATATCCCAAAATACATTCCAAATGGAAATTGGGGAAGGTGAGGAAAAAGCGTCCGCCCAAAAAGCGTTTATCCCAAAAATCGTTCGCCCACATAGGAAAACTAACAAAAAAGAACCAAATATCTCGCATGCTGGGGGTACCGAGGTCCGTCATTTGACGGTTTTCAATTTTCATTTTTTGATTATGTACGTAATTTTTGGAGTTGATCTTTCGCGCTCAATGACTTTTATTTATTTGTTCCTTTGAATGTTTTTCTCGATTTTGAAATTTTTTTGTCGATGCGTTTTCTAAATATCTTATTGTTAACCTGCTTGTACCGCGACCCGTCAATTGACGGCATCGTATGTGTGAGTAACCGTAAAGTGTGCCAAAGGTGTGAGCAAAATAAGTAATAGTGACTTACCTGTGGTAATAAATTTTATCTTTTTCTTCTCAACATTTTTGCAGTGTAGCATTTATTTATAATTTGTTATCATATATCCGCCGAAAAGATTCCAATAATAGCGGTGGGCTTTTATACTTACTATTTTTAAAGTTTTGACCTAACTATGTTTTACAGTGTACCATCATTTGTGGTGACCATGACAGTTGTAAGACTTAAAATACACTTGAAGCAATATAAGTAACAAAAAACATCACAATGTATCACTTTATAAAAGCTTTAAATACGAAAAACTGACAACCGTCAAATGACGGCTCACGGTACCCGGAGGGGGGCCGGTCAGTCCGGTACCCCTAGTGTTAAATGAGGCTAACTTTGCAGGACAATGATTCACGGTAGATTTCTGAAAAAAGGAGAAAAAATGCGAAAAAAAAAGAAAAAAAATATACTCCCCTAGATCCATTTTTAAAGTAAATGGTCCTGGGAAATCCCGACGGGAAAATGAAAGCATAAATAGATTTTACTGTACATATCGTTTCATTCTTTTCCCTCTTGACCCAATTGACAAAAGCGTTGTTCGTCATAAAAAGCGGGAAAGTGAGTGATTCGAAAGGGGACATACCATGTCACATGCGGCAAGTCTCTCTGCGGCATGTCACATCTGCGGCAGGTCACAACTGCGGCATCTCTATCTAGCGGCTTCTCTCACAGTGGAATTGACCTTTTTGCGGCATCTCTCATCGCACCCCTGTGACTGGCTAAAGAAATAACGTTGGTCAAACCCCTACCCTTTTCCAACTTCTCGTGGCGGGCGGGAAGGCACCCTTGTGACTGGCCATAGAAATAATGTTAGTCAAACCCCTACCCCTTTTCCAACATCTCGAGGGGGGGAGGCACCCCTGTGACTGGCCGCAGAAATAATACTGGTCAAAACCCTTTCCCCTGGTGAGAGATGCCGTAGTTGTGACATGCCGCAGATGAGACATGCCGCAGATGTGACATGCCGCAGGTGTGACTTGCCGCAGAGAGACATGCCGCATGTGACATGATATGGACCCGTCGGAGTTTCCCAGGACCATTCACTTTAAAAATGGATCTAGGGGAGTGTATTTTTTTCTTGTTTTTTATTTATTTGTTGCGTTTTTTCTTGTTTTTTTTAAAGAAATCTTCCGCGAATCATTGTTCTGCAAAGTTAGCCTCATTTAATCGCATGCGGAAGATTTGGTTCTTTTTTGTTAGTTTTCCTATGTGGGGCGAATGTTTTTTGGGGCAAACGCTTTTTGGGGCGAACGCTTTTTCCACACCTTCCCCAATTTCCATTTGAAATGTTTTTTTTGGGGGGCGGGGGGGGGGGGGGGGTTGGGATATTTTTTGGTAATACTACGCTGTGATGTCACAAATTATAAACAGATTATATGTTAAGACATATTTTAAAAGGATTTCTAGGTCAATTTCAGAATGATATTGCAATATAGAGCCGATGATTTTCCCTAAAAACGATATATTCACGCAGCGTTTCATGGAAGTAGCGTACAATCATGAAGTACATGTACATGTTACTAAAATATTTTCATTACAATGATATATTTTTATTAATTATATGACTTCATAAAAATGTATAATTATAATCATCACAAATAAACATGATGATTCAATGATGAGTGGGCTGATAATCGTAAAGTGCGAGCACATAGATGTTTAATTTTCATTATTCACCTCTGACGTCACTTTTCAGTCCCTAGGGAGTAAATCTTTAGGCGCTCTTCATAGGCATCCAAAATGACTGAAATCATACATGTATCATTAAAAATATATTCAAATTTGAATTGTATGAAAATCCCATGTAAATAGATAGTTTTAGTCAGTAACAAAAATGGGTGAGTTACCGACTGGCGTTAGTTTCTTAACAAAAAAATGTTGAAGAATTTTCTTAAGAGACATCACTCGATCGCGTTATCGTATTTTTGGTAATAATATAATTGCAATGTTTAGAAATAAACAAACTAGTGCATTCGATGGAAAACCTCGCGAAAACGCCAAATTTGCCCTTATTTTAGGGATTTGAGTTCGAAATAAAAAGATATAGAGGCAAACAAAATTCTCCTATCGGACTAATCGTAATAATTTTCGTAAGTATGGTACCCCGTCCAGAAATCGCCATATATTATCCCGATTACCGATCTGGCCCTGATCGGTTTATTATCTTCGGGGCCACATCGGGATAATTCCATGGCCCAGACCCGAGTGTATAATACAATAAACAATATGCCAAAGCCTAGTACACCACGAGTTCGAAAGCATCGCGCGTTAGCTGCTCTAGAAAATTTTCGTTATGTGAACGAGGGTAAGTAAATCGTTAAACCGTATTGATTGAATCGAAACCTAACCTCAAAATTGAAATTTATTTGGAAACTTATCATAAATTGCATATTTTTAAGACATTTTGAGTTTGCATTGAAGTTAGACAAATAAAAAAATGTATATAAGTTTTAACCCAAGTTATTTATTATATATTGAAAATTATGTAGATATTGATGCAGATGATGAAGAAGAAAGTGGAACGCAACCCGAAATGCAAGTTCCAGGAATTTTAGAAGATCAAAGTAACGTGTTTAGTTTTTGATATAATTAAAAGATAAAGTATAGCATCTATAACTCTAAAAATGAACTTATAAATATTAACGATTGTAAGTATCAGAAATTCAGTTTTCTTGGACATAACCTCAAAATTTTATTTAATTCTTATTTTAATTTAAATTTAGTTTAAATTTTAATTTAAATTTGAAGTTAAATTTATTATTTTTAAAGAAAAATGGTCATAGTTAAGTCATTCTTATCTTGTAGTTTCAGTTTTATAGCAATAATTCAGATATTTTATATTAATTAAATAGTTATTTTGATGATTTTGAAAATTTGAAGCGCAGTAACATTTTTTTCAATTCAAGATTCAAAATTTTAAGCTTTTAGTTTTAAAAAGATTTCAATGGTTACATATTTTTAAGTGTTTTAATTGGAATTTTTCAAAAACTTGAAATTTCAATACTTTTCGACAATACCCCGTCTCAACTCAGAATTAAATTTCTTTTGAGAAATTCCCGGCTCCAATCCAGAATTTAAATTCTTTTCGAAATTTCCCGTTCTAGGTCTGATGCTGTTAATATTAAAAAATTCCCTGTTCCAATTCATAATTTTAATTCTTTTCGAAAATTACCCGTTTCAACTAAAAATTAAGTGTTTTTTTAAGTGCCCTGATCCAATGCAGACTTTCAAGTTGTTTCGAAAATTTCCAATTGCAGCTCAAAATTGATTAAAATTGGAATATTTCCTGTTCCAACTGAGAATTTGTTTAAATTTGAAAATGCCGTTTCAAAATAGAATTAGAATTCTTTTTAAAAATTTCCCGTTCTAGTACAGAATTTTAATTCTTTTCGCGAATTACTCGTTTTCAATCAAAATTAGAATTATTTACAAAAATTCCCTCTTCCGAATCAGAATGTTAATTCTCTTAGAAAATTTCCAGTTATAGCTCGAAATTAATATTCTTTTGAAAAATTCCTTGTTCTAATCCAGAATTTCAATTCATTTTGCGAATTACCCGTTTCGACTCAAAATTAGAATTATTTTTAAGAAATTCCCGCCAAGGACTGGGGCGGACATTGTAAATAACGAAGTCAAAAAGACTAAAAAATGTATTGAGTTTGTTTTTGCGTTAATATTTGCTACTTGAATAAAAAATATAGTTCACTTTATTAATTTTCCTTGTTATAAAATTATTATTATAAACAAAATTACAAGAAATTATAAATATATATATATATATCGGGTGGCCAGATCGGGCGCCAGATCTGGCTCCGATAGGGCCGTGTGTTTCATCAGCAATCGGGCCCAGGTCCGTTTTCCAAATCTGGGCCAGATTTGGCCAGGTCTGGGCCCGTTCTCGGCCATAGAAAAATTTCTACATGGGGTCTGGTGGTTTTTTTCCTCACCTTCGGTCAACTACCGCTGACCATGATTTTTAATTGAAAATAACATAATAAATACTTACGCATTTTTTTAAGGGCGTCATATTTCACTGAGACAAAGTGTCCCTCCTTGCAGATATAAATATTGTTAATCAAATGCTATTACTCTTTCTTATTTATTAATTAATTGTGCGATAGTGGTATTGTAAGCAAGAGTGTATCCTTCATAAATCGGTTCCCTCAAAACAAGAATGTTCACTACACATGTTGTCAAATTCCTTCCTAAAAGCTAGCTCAATTGGCTAATAATAAATAATTGCCTCTATTTCAGTTGTAAATTTCAAATCAATAAATTTTTCATTGTCAAAAAATTGATTCACGTACGAGTAATTCAAACAAATATTAAAATAATTTTCACAGAAGTAACAATTATGCGAAAAATTTGATACTGAAATTAAAGTTGGAATATATATAATTTAATACTATTCCGATTCCTCTCGAATCAAACCGAAGGGCCTATGATAAAGCCACCGAACGCTTCCTCGGGTTGCGGATGGAGGGACCCTGTACCAAGGGTTTCTGCTGAATATGGTTACAATAATTAATGAGCAGTCGCGGACAATTGTCCAGGGATGGTCCCGAAGGAATAACCCCTAAGCGGAGGCGTAACAACCGTGCCAAAAGCTGCATGTCACATAGGGGGGGGGAGGGATCTTAAACAGTGACCCTGGGATGCCGGGTGACCTCTCAGAGTATGCAGCCTTATTCTTGCATGCCGGGCTCTACAAGGACGGACGAACTCTTTCCCTACCTGCTCGCAGGAACAACAATGAAACCACCAATAGGTTGTGTACGCAGTTCAAAACGATAAAACGCGCAGAGCACCCGACAATTGGTCGGCAAACAGTGCCGATCGCCCTAGAGTTCGGGGTGCTGAAAGTAATTTAGATGGAAACACGACGTCGAACCGGCGAAACGCCCAAATTGAGTGGACGGATCAACTCAAGGAAGACTTGCTAGACTGCTATGATGCCAGTATTACCCCTGCTCACATAGGTTTTATGGCGCGTATACACACTCTGTGGTGCCAGATACATCCAGAGCTTTAGCACGTTTCGCATCAGCCTTTGCGAAATCAGCGTGCCTACCTCTTGAAAAATGGATATGTACGCGGAGCTCTTTCCCAACCGTTGCTTGAACAAGCTGCCGACGAAGATGAGGAGGCGACATTAAGACCAACCGCAGAAAGCAGATACTTTCTGAGATATGATAGCGATTTCAGGACAAGGAGAAACATTGACATGCAGGTTCCTCCTAAGCCCCAAGATCTGGCTGAAATGGATGCCAGCCTTCGCGAGGATATCTCGGAGGACTCCGACCTCTGGACCATCAATTGTTCAGATTATGGTGCTACGAGAGCATTGGCTGATTAAAATCGAAGGCTGAAACCGACGATGGATCAAAAGACCAAAAGACGCTTGCATCAACTGAACAAGAAGATTGGATGGGCAAGACTGAATGCGTCCCGTATTCAGTGTGCGATTGACTACATAACATCTGGTAGGCCGTTCACGGAAAGGATTCGAAAGTTCGCCCAAGAACTGAGGATCTTCAATAACACACTGAACAAGTCAAAGCAGCTGACAATCAAGTAGCATATTGCTGACAAAATACGGGTGTTTTCTGACGCAACGAGGAGAATACAGGAGAGGGAGGGATGGATCAGGGAGAGTCAACAGTTTCTCGCTGACATGCTTACCGTCCCGGTTCTACTCTACTCATTTGGGGTGGTTCAATGAACGAATAACAAGCTTACGGCCCTTGATATCGCCACACGTAAGACCATGCATATCCATAAAAGCTTGCGTATCGATTCGTCAGTTCTTGATTATACATCTCACGCCGTCAAGGCGGACGCGAACTTCTAAATTTCCAGTGTCTTCATAACCGAACTGTTCTAGGTACAGCTTACATGGTTGCGAATGGCAGAGATCCTCTCCTAAAAATGGTCAGGAACCACGAGATGATTGGCAAAGGAGCGTTCCTTTACAAAGCCGCGGAGCAAGCGGCCGAGATCCTTGGCCTGAATTTTATCATCAGAAGTGAGGAAAGTGCATTACTCCATCTAGATGCTTCACTTCCAAAAGCCGAAGTAAAAAAAGCGGAGGCTGAAAAATTTTACCAACAGCTACTCGACAAGAAAATGCACGGAAACTTTCACAGAAATGTAGAAAAACAGTCCTTGTCGAAGAAGCAAACTTTTGCTTTTCTCAAATCATCAGGACTTAATTCAGGTACAGAGGGTTTCATTTTCATATGCCAGGACAGTGTCACTCCCACCTTAGCCTACCGTGGCCGCATTTTATGTCAAGAAGTTCCCAGCGATAGGTGCAGAGCGTGTCATGCACACGCTGAGTACGTAGAACACATACTATCGGGGTGTCCCACCCACGCGGGAACGACATATATCTACAGACATAATGCGGTCCTAATAATGCTTTATTACCATCTTTGTCGCTTTTACGGTGTTGGCCGCGAGCCTGCCGTGCCGAACGCTCCAAGAGAGATAGAGTCAATTGTCCAAAACGAGAAGTGCCCAATTTTCTGGAACTACGATTTTCGGACAGCAGTCTCCGTTGCACACTCGAGGCCTGACATCTTTCTCTAAGACTTCGAGAAACAAACTATATTAGTGATCGAGTTCTCGGCCGAGTTAATGTATAGAATTCCTGAAAATAAAACAAGAATCCAACGACCAAATTTGGAGAACCACCACAAAATGCTCTTATTGTAATTTAAAAAAAAATGTGTTTCTTTGGACAAAAATGAAAAAGAGGAAAGAAAAATGAGAAGGCAACCAACCAAATCCCTTTCCTTCTCTTTTTTATTTCTTTCGTCCTTTTTATTTTTATTATTATCAAACCACAATATGAAAGCACTTATAATATTTACCAACGTTTCGGTGCTCATACAGCACCCTTATCAAGGTAAGAAAAATTAGAGCAGGTGGGAACAGCGACGAAACAACGACGCTCTCTCCTCGATACATGAGATCTAAGTGTTGGTCAAAAGGCAAATCTGTTATAAACACATCAGAAATAAGAGAAATTCAAGATTCATGAAACCTTATTGTTAAATGTAATTATTCATACTAACATAACTTTTGTTTAATTAATCCAAATCAGTTTTCAAATTAATAGATAACTTCTTTTGTGTTTTAATATAAAGCATTTCCATAAATTCTCTTTTTCTCATTACTTTCACTATGTAAAATTTCAACAATATCCCAGTCAAACTCATGGTCAATATCAACAAACCCTTTTGTTCCTCCATCCTAGTATTAAGAAGTCTGCCAGTCTGTCCCACGTAAGTCATCTTACAGATCTTGCTAGTGATCTTGTAACCAACACCACCTTTTTGAAATTTATCTCAAGGATCTTTACAAAAAGTTATTATCATTTTTTTATTTCCTCTTTTTTATTTTTTTCTAAAGAAACAATTTTTTTTTTAAATTACAATAGGAGCATTTTGTGGTGGTTGTCCAAATTTGGTCTTTGGATTCTTGTTTTATTTTCTGGAATTCTATACATTAATCCAATAATAGTCCGCCGTTGCTCGATTATTCAGGAGAAATTTAATTCTTTTTTGTAATTTCTAGGTCCCAACTTACCTCCAAACTGCTTTTCATACTTTTCCTTTCGTATGTTTTAGTGAAAAATTCTTTAAAATGGCCAAATTCCAAGTAAAATATTTAGGTTTGAAAACTTTTTCTCCACAACCAATGATTTTCGAGAAAACTGTAGTAGTTTTTTTTATATAAGATTATTATTATTAGAGACATTTTCTGACAAACTGATAATGTTAACGGATTTTCATTAAAATAGAGAAAACTTGTTCTATTCAAGAGGTGAGTGTAATCTTTACTACTGTAATTCATATACCGAAAAACAGTAAAATTATAATGGTTTGCATTCATTAATTGATTCGACTCGCTGTGTGATTTTTTTAAAGATTAGGTATAATTTTATCTAAATTGAAAATATTTCAGGATTATACTCGTCGCTCAAAACTTTCTTTTAAATGTTGATATTAAAAGTAACGCTTATTTTTCCTTGACTTTAATATCTGAATTTCATTTTGACTTCGACGTTAAAAAGACGTAGACTTTTATTTCTGACACTGTCGGCGCAACGTACAATGAAAATCTACGTCTTTTTAATATCAGAACTAAATGATGGCATACCCTTATTCGCACCCATCGATTTGTTCTACCTACTTTGCTCTGGTTATTGACATTTCTTTTAAAACAAATAGAATGATTGAACTCACTCTAGATTAATTGTCATAAGCAAAATTAATGGATAAAACTGGCATCTGCTGCATTTTCGGTGTTTGATTGCATGCAGGTACTGATTTCTTTGTTGGATTATGTAACATTAATAATTAACCACAACTCAAGTCTGAGCGACAAGGATTGTCATTGTTATGAATCGTTATAAACCATTCTTAAACATAATTTTACTTCTTTCGCGTTTGCAAACACAGACAATTTTTGTGTACAAAATCATTTCTTTTCCTCTCAAAGAATAATATGTTGACAAAAGAAATTGACATTCAACACACTTATCTTTACTATTAATAATTATTAATAAATAATTTACGTGTTTGAACATACAGTGAAATATCTATAACACGAAGTGCTTCGGGACCGACAAAACTTCGAATAATCGAAAATTTTTAGTATCGAAAGTTGGAATATAAACGTACATAAAGCGTTTGAATACGTTTATAGTACGTTCCATAGCACGTAATATGTATACCATTAAGCCATTTCCCTTTCAGGGTAGGCGTGACACTACCCGATTCGGGTACTGTTTCTAGGTGGATAGTTTCTTGTAGTAAATAACTACTACAAGTGTGGGCTCACCACACCCACGATGTGCCAACAAGCACTCAGTATTCTTGAATGGTCACCCATCCCAGTACTAACCGCGTCCAACGCTGCTTAACTTCAGTGATCTGACGAGAACTGGGGTTTTCAGCGTGGTATGGCCGTTGGCCTATGAATTTGAATATGAATGAATATAATGAATATAATTTGAATATATATATATATATATATATATATATATATATATATTATTTGAATATATTATGAATATGAATTTCTCTTAATGGTGAAACTATTTCCGATGCGGGCTGTATGAAACTTGTTTATGCGCCTAGGTTATAAATATGAATTTTTCGAAGTATGTTAATTACTCACTGCCGTACTTCGAGTTACAGAGGTTATTATCACGGCGGAGCTCACAATATTCATCGAATAAAAAAAATTGCCATTTGGCAACACATAGTAGTAATTATCATTGTACTGATCAATTCTCATAAATAAAATTACATGTTTTTTGTCTTTTTTAAATTATAAGATTCGCTTTCTCACCGAAAAAAGGATCTTATTTGCAAAATAAGGCTAAGAATGTGAATTTGCCTATAAGAATATTTTAAAACAATGCTAATTATGTTGTTGAATGGCTACCAATTGCGTCAGGATATTATTCTTCAGATGGAAAAAAATGACTCTACAAAAAAGAAAAATTTTCTGTGTTCGAAAACTGCGATATAAGTGTATTTATTTATAACAATTGTTTATATTAGTGATATTACATAATTTAATGAGGAAAACAGTACAAAGAATGCATTCAAATACCGAAAATGCAGCAGATCCTTATAGGTGTTTTATCCGCAAAGAAATGTGATGAAATCGAGACCACCTTCTTAACGATCGTTCATTCAAGTGTAGAAGTTTTGTTTAAAAAAAAAAATTTTATTCGGTCAGTTAGTCCGTAGGAAATTTTTTTTTAAATTTAACAACTAGACATCTTTGTTGCTCACCGTGAAAGTTTAAAATGCTTCACTGTACAGTGATTCTAACCATTTCTTTTAAATATCCATTTGTATTAAAAATATTTTCTCTAATCTTAGTAACACGAAAGTCCTATTAAATTTGAAAGCCAAAATATGTGTTATGCTTGATATACACTGCAGTTATCCTTTCACGTGATCTCAAAATCCCAATGACCTATTTTTTGTTTGTAATGAACTAATAACTAATCCCTGGTGTTGAGTATAACTAAAATTTGATATAATAGTTACATATTCAGTTATCAATGCTTATGCTATAAAAGACAACTATTTTTTAAATATTTGAAACTCTTAGAAAAAAGCGACAAAGTTTTGTGGATTTTCAACGAAGATGTTATTTTCGGTGAATATTGGAATAATATTTTGGCGGAATTCTTCAACATATTTTGTAACCATGCTCCTTTTTTTTCTACTTAACTAACATTTTTATCGGCAATAAGGTAAGTCGATTATTCTAATTACATATAGAAAAGAACAAGAAACTATAGTAGACCGAGTTTATAGTTACATGGAATATAATATAATTAACAAATAAATTATGTTTTGAAAAAAAATGATAAGAAGTGATCCGCTTAGGACGAAATATATCAAAAGTACTACGACTTCACGGAAGAACCTGAAAGTGATGCAAATGTGATGCAAATGTTGCCGAACGTTCTTAAGCTCAAAGGAGAAATAATAATTTTTTTTTTAATTTTTACAACCGACCGCCTTATTGTGTGTGTATTTTTTTTTTAATTTTATGCCTCACCGATTATTGCATAGTTTATGGAAGCTACTCGTTTGCCTTGCTAAGTTTGAGAGGCTTCCGTTAAAAAATTGAAAAATGATTGATTTTTTCCAATTTGCCTCATATAAACTATACGAACATACAATCTTTTGCCATCTCTTATGGATGCGTCATTTTCAAAATGTTAATTTTTACTAAACACTACTTTTCCGGTCTCTTGAACAAAGCGCTATTGGATAATAATGATATAAGGCTATAAGGCCACTGTAAATCGTCGGAAAATTCCTTTTTTATGTAATGACGAAAAGAAAAAAATGCGCATAAGCGGAAACACCATAATCGCTGAAGTGAAGTATTCTACTATATATCTAAAAAGGGAGTAGATAAGATAGTTGTCCTGAAGGATAGTAGTTTTTCGTTTCGCACAGCATGGTAAGTGAAGAATATTTGTCTGCTGTATTATCTACTCCTTTTTCGGAAATATAGTAGAATACTTCACTTCAGCGATGCTGGTGCTGCCGTGCTTCCGCTTATAGGGTGCATTTTTTCTTTTGATGTGCGGTTTAATTGCCCATTGGGCGTTTTCGGGTTAGGAGCCTAACATTTACAAAATATTCTTCCTGTTGTCAACCAGAGCGCGCAGTCTTTAACGTACATTATTTTACCGGACTTCAATGATGTACAAAATAGCGCATACGAGCAAAGATTCATGTCGCTGGAAAAGACCAGATTTAATTATATAGTTGTTCAAATTAAGGAACAGGCAAATGCCGCAGCAAACAACGATACTATATTATATGATATTATTGTACGTGAACTGTCACATTCACACACAATTACATCCTAAACAAGTGTAAATTGGTAAATATGATTGAATTAAAAACTATCTACTACAAGCATGTGCCTTATGCTACTTACCAGTCACTCATATATAAGTAATTTTTATTTGTCAAATTAAAATCACAATAAAAATATACAGTAGTCATCCAGATATATATTTGTTTTTAACCTTGATCTGATAAGAAGGTGCGGCAGTTAATATTGCCCAAGAGTGGGGCGGTATAAGTTTTCGGAGAGTAGTGTGAAAGAAGGGGGTGGCGGGTATAAACATCAACATTAGTGACGTCACCTGCGTTGCAACTGCTCCAGCGGCTGTAAGAGATAAGAGCCTGGTTGCCAAGCACTGATAACATATAGACGTGATATCACGGCGGACTCTGCAACGTGGTTCATACAGTAAGGCTAAATTCATAGTCATCATATTCATGAGTGCGACAGAGAAGCTCTTAGGCACAATCTCCTAGCGTCTTCATTTGCACTCGCACTTCCCTATGACTAAAATTAAATAGACCTTGAAATTGAAATTGACCCGGTATACTACTTGCATTTATTTAGATTATTGGATATATACGGTCATATTTAGCGCTGCACACGAGTTGCGGTCTATGGTCGAAATCCACAGGGGGCAT
>CAKNYM010044192.1:0-19865 GCA_932195095.1 Andricus curvator | reverse complement strand
GTGGTGGATAGAGAATTAGCGAAGAAGGGGTCGAGAGTGTACGCGTTATTTGTGGATCTAAAAGGCGCGTTTCCGTCGGTGGATAGGGGGAGGTTGTGGGAGGCGATGGAGGAGAGGGGAGTGGAGAGAGGCCTGATCGAGAGGGTAAGGGAGATATATGAAGAAACCAAAGATAAGGTAAGAGGAGGTCAGGGGATTTCGGAGGGATTCTGGATGGATAGGGGGTTAAGACAAGGGTGTCCGCTTAGCCCGACGCTTTTTGCGATTTTAATTGCGGATATGGAGAGCAAGCTGGAGGCCGGAGTGGTAGGAGGAGTCAGGATAGGAGGGGTTAGAATTTGGTCGCTAGCGTATGCAGATGACATAGTGTTGTTGGCAAAAAGCGAGGAGGCATCAAAGGAAATGATGAAGAGGTTGAGAAGATACCTGGATAAGAACAGGCTAGAACTGAATGCGGAAAAGTCCAAGGTTATGGTTTTCAGAAAAGGAGGGGGAAGGGATAAGGAAGGGCAGTGGAAGTGGAAGGGAAAGGCGGTGCAGGCGGTGAAAGAGTTTGTGTACCTGGGCTTCTTGTTTCGGAGGAATGGCGGAGTGGATGGTCACATAAAAGAGAGAGTGAGGAGGGAAAATGTGGTGATGAGGCACGTGTGGGG
Organism: Andricus curvator; assembly: GCA_932195095.1. Lineage (NCBI taxonomy): Eukaryota > Metazoa > Arthropoda > Insecta > Hymenoptera > Cynipidae > Andricus > Andricus curvator. Next base: position 19,212 of record CAKNYM010044192.1, on the reverse strand, counting down.
GTTGGGAAAGAAGTTATTCGCAGATGATTTTGGAAGGAGAATGAAATTGTTTGACTCACTAGTGATGAGTGTGCTATTTTATGGAGTAGAGGTGTGGGGGTGGAAGGAAAGCGAAGAGGTAAATAGGATACAGGAGAGATATGTAAAGTGGACACTGGGGTTGGCAAGGAACACGCCTAATTATATTGTCAGGAGGGAGACGGGGAGCACGAGTGTAGGGATTCTAGCGGGGAGTCGAGCGTGTAAATATGAGGAGAAATTTTTGGAAGAGGGGGGAAGTAAGCTGGTTAGGGAGTGTTGGTGGGAGAAGGAGAACAGGAGAGGGGGTGGGAAGATGGAGGTTGAAAGAGAAAGGTATTTTAGAACGAATGGACTGCATATGGATGCATTGAGAAGGATGCATGAGGAAGGAAGGAAGGTATATGAGTTGGTCAAGAAAAACAGCATGGAGAGAGAGAAGACAGCAGGGGAAGAGAGAATAAGAGAGACAAGGTTTAATGGGAACTATGTGTGGATTATGCCAAGGGCGAGAGCGCAATATTTGTGTGAGAAAGGAGAGAAAGGAAGTCAGGAGCTTATAGCGAGGATGAGATGTGGGTGCATGGAGGGTTTCAATAGGTTCTGGCTTGCTAGGGAAAAGAGGATGTGTGAACTATGTGGGAAGGGGGAGGCAAGAGTGGAGCATTGGTTGGAGGAGTGCGTGGAGGTGGAAAGGAGTGGGATAAGCATGGAGGTATTGATGCATGAAAGGGGGGACAAAAGGGCAGTAGCATGGGTGAAGGGAGTCTTGGGTAAGATGGAGAAGAAGAGAAGGAAGGAGGAAGAGGAATGGAGAAGGAAAGATTGTAAATAGAGGAGGAAGTAAATATAAGTAATTGTAAATATTGTAAATAGTAGATAAGTATTAGGTATTAGTCGCGGAGGCAGAGTTTGGTAATGCGAGGCAAGCAAGAAAGTAGGGACATGCGAGCGAGGCGAGGCGAAGCGAGGAAGGCAATGCGATAAGAGCGAGCGGCGTTAGATATAAGGTGTGGAAGGATGTTAGTTTTAAGGCTTAGTTGTAAGAAAATTCTGTAAAAAAAATGGAAGTGTAAGCAAGTCAATTTTTTAAGGCCAGCAGGCTAAAAAATAAACGTTTATCTGTACGAGTATTATTAGAAAGCAAATTAGTACTTCAAATGATTAAAATCTGTCGAAAATTTGGTGAGATAAAATGTTTCTCCTGCTTTTTTAGGTAGGGTAATTCCAGGATCTACATCAGAGTGAATCGCACAATAATCAATGAAATAATTGTTACTAATTATTATTAGATGACCCTACAACGCAACATGCCGAGATAGTTTTTGCTATGAGATTTTTTTTCCACCACGAATTTTTTAAGAAAACAGTCCATTCCGGGAGAGATGCCGCATGTTCGGGTGAGAGGACATTGTTTTACAATCGAAATTCGTACTCCAGCTTGATATTATAAGTGTGTATTGTTCATAAGGTATGTGTAGCTCAATTTATCATTAAAATTGTCGCGAAAAAAATTATTAATAATTCTTATGTCAAGAAATCTTATCTATTTTCTTGAGATAATTATTTTTGGGTGAATAATCTACTATTATATTTTTGTTGAGAATTCATCGTTTTGGTTAAAAAAATTTTATTTAGTTGCAAATTTAGTTACTTTTATAAAAATGTAAAATTTGTTTTAAAAAGTCATTATTTTTGCTTGAAAAGTGGTCGTTTTGGGTTCGAAATATAACTACTTGGTTAAAAATTAAGTTTTTGGTAGAAAATATTTAACAATTTCCTTGGAAATTTTTTAATTCCTTCACTGAAAAATGTTGCTTGGTTGAAAATTCATCTCTTTGGGTAGAAATTGGATCTCTTTTGGCTAAATATGCAACTGTTTGCAACCAAATTTAATTACTTTGATGCACCGTCAGCGCCCAGTGCGGCATTTCTCCCGGAGTTTCTGTGCGGCATCTATACCGACTGCCAGGGAGAGATGCCCCACCCCCAAATTTTCCACTAAAAACATCGATGACGGTGCACGTGATCGGAATGCTTTCAAGAAGGATCCAACTACTGAACTAATGTTTGGTTTCATAAAAAATCGAGCTATTTCAAATAAAAAATGGACTTTTAAACCAAGTGCTAAAAATTTTCAAGTCTCTGCGACGCAACCGGACGCACATAATCGTAAATAAAAGTTTTTTGGTGAATAACAATGAACATTGGGCACTTACCTGTGTATTAACGTCACAAAAGACAATGTCACATTGAAAAACACGAATAAAGCGACTCTATATATGAGATGTAGAGAGTGCGGCATCTCAACCGGCGCGGAATCTCTCCCGAAATTACCCTAAACTATATACTTGAATAAACACGCATTATTAAAATAATTGTAAAGTTATTTAAACAAATTATCTTATGGTTATCATTGATTAATGAACTCATAACGTCTAGAAAACATGTTTATTTCGCAAATACCTGAAGAAAATTGTGATTGATTCTTATTCTCTGTTAAATTCTGAGCAAAATGCTGAAACACGGAATTAGTTGTAACATATCATTGCGTTTAAATATTAGGTTTACACTGTAAAAAAAATTTATTGTAATTTACCACTTTCAGAGTAGGTCCGATTATTACCTACTCCCAAAGTAACGTTTTCACTGACATTAACGAATATCCACTTTTAATATGGAATTAAACTTTTAGGTTATGTAAGTTTCCAGACAGATTCTGTAAAATTACAATGCATTATGAATTTGTAGGTGATGGTATTCTAACCAAAAATATTCGTGTTTTTATTCAACATGGTAAGTTTAGCATCTACATGAGAAATGTGAATAATGGTAATTTTACTAGAAATTGTAAATTTCCTGTTCAAATAAAGAATACAGCAGAAAGCAATTTTTTAAATGAAAAAATTCTTGTTTAATGATACAGTATGTTTTTTCAGTTTCGGTATACTACGTAATTATTCAGTATTCCTGAACGGTCACCCATCCCAGTACTAACCGCGCCCAACAATGCTTAACTTCAGTGATCTTACGAGAACTGGTGTTTTCAGCGTGTTATCGCCGTTGGCACATAAGCACATATCACGTACAAATGACAAACGATGTGCGTAAAATGTCACGCAGCCAAAACACAATAATTTGTCGAAGGCACTTGAAGTCGACTCTGAGTCTCTGAGTTGCTCCGAGTGCTTTTTTTTATATGTAAATAAATTCAAAATATGATATATGGAATTAAAAACAGATGGATGTTTTACTCAAAGTTATAATAAATTGTAGTTTAAAAAGTTATACAAATATATTTCATATTAAAAGAAAGGGAAAAATTCCCCTCTTCAAAAGATTATTATTTATTGAACTTAATATATCCTTTTATTGTATATTTATACTATGTTTTTTATCAATTTTGTAAATAAAATTTTCCATAATTTATACCGTTCTAAAACACTCTTTTACAAATAATTTTAATTTTACCATTTTTTTCATTATTCTCCGCAACTTTGAAACTTTAGGATTACTTGTACTTATACTACGTTAAGAGCTGTGCAAGTACGCCTCGTTATCAATTATCAAATTTCAAGACGTGAGATTACGTTGGAAAAAGGAATTTTTAACAGTTTCTGTACTTTTACCAGCGCCAAAAAAATCAACCCTCTGAAAGTAGGTCCATTTATTACCTACTCTGAAAGTCACAGATTCACAAGCAGAAACTGTACTTCTACAACGCCTTGCTATAGTGTCAGTCTAAAAGTGGTAAAGTTACAAGATTGGTTGGAACTTCTAACATGCAAGTGGTATTCATCCCATAATCAGAGTAGTAAAATTGGACCAAATTTTTGTTGGTAATTTTACCATTCTAAGTGGTACAATTTTTTTATTTTTTACAGTGTACGAAAAGCTGACTTTTTCCCATGTTAAATTAATGGAAAACTTCATGTTCTTTGCGCCAGCCCTGGCAGTAAAAAGAAACTAATTGAGGCGAATTGAGATGAATTCGCTAGAGCCACCGCGAATCTCGCTTGGCGACAATCTCGAATTTTTAGGGGACCTATTTCATTTGAATGTGTCAGCGCGAATTAATTTCAGTGTCAGCCAATTCGTTTTAATTCGCGAGGTTTAAAGTCAAGCTCCAATTCGCCTGAATTCGTCAGCGCGAATACAGTTAAAGGCTTGCCTATTCAATCAAATTCGTAAGCTATAACCAACGCGCTGGGCATGAAGGATCCTTTGTAAATAAATATCAATGAGTCCCGTAGCTCAGTGGTCGCCCTCTGGACTTCTACACTTGGGATCGCTGGTTCGAGACTCGAGGCATGCCATTTTTATTAATTATTTTCGAAATGACCTTGACCAGGAATTAAAACGAATTGAAATGCATTCGATTCGCTCGGGCTCAATTCGTTTGAAAGAATGAGAAAGCGGAATTCGGGCGAATTCAAAAATGTTCATTCGCCGCAATTCGTCCCAATTAGTTTCTTTTTACTGGAGCTTAATATAAACCTATGTGACTCAAATTTTGAGATCATTTTTTTGGGCATTCGAGCGAAACTGGGTGTTGAGAGGAAAAAATTCGAAAGGTGAAAAATAATGGCCACCCTAACTTATTGTTAGATATTTTCTGTTTTTGACCAATTTCCGATTCTCAACTTCCACTCTCTCTATGCTTTAGGGAAGTGAGTGAACAAAAAATTAAAACCTTTCTAAATTAAAATCAGAAATATCCCCTTTAAATTAAGACTAAGAATATAATAACATATTTATTGATTTCTGAATTATTATAAACAGTGTGGAAGCGTGCACAACACGAAAAGCAGTAGGTCGTTTGGCACGCTTCCTCATTTTTTATGATAATTCGATAACCAGTAAATATTTTATTATGTTATTTGTCTCAATTTGAAGAAGGGATTTTTTAATTTATTTCTCTAAAGTATGCAGGGGTGGAAGTTGAGAATCGGAAATTTGTCAAAAACTGAAAATTGTTCGCAGAGGTAGTCACTTTCTAAGACAAGCCTGCTTTTAATCCGATTTTTGTAACTGAACCCAGTTTAGACTGGTAGCATACTCGTATAGTGGCTTCAAAAGAGTATAGATTATGAACCATTTGAAATATCCAAATCTAAAATTTTAATCTCTTATGTTGTGGGAATCAAGAAATCACTTATTTTAAGGGCATGTGACACTAGGGTAGTCAAACTTCATATCTGTAAAAATTGGACTTTCGATTTTTGTTTTAAACCCCCCCCCCCCAGTTGGTTCGTTTTCCGGAAACAATAAATTTCCTAATTTTTTTTAACGTTAACCTGGGCTCCCGGGCTTTTGAAATTAACATGGGGTTCTAAATGGGAAACGCTAAATTTTCAAAAAAATTTTAAAAAAGTACTTTTCATAGAAATTTTGTGAATTAAAGTATAGTCACCTCTTAGAGAGTACTCAAGGAATAATTTCCATCTAATAACTTTTAATTTTGACACCACCAATCCCCTTTTATTGTGCCCGGAAAATGCCCCACAAAATGCAAAAAAGAGGTTTTCTATCAAATTCATGCCAAAGACGGTATTTTTGGAATTTTTTCAACAAAGATTATTTGTAGTCGATAATTGACGAGTTTCTAAGTATTTTTTTAATAATTTAAAATTGTTTAAAAAATTATTATTCGCTTAAACAATCCCGCTCCTGTAAATCGTGAAAAATTATTATCTTTCGGGATAAATTATACAAAGTTGATGAATGTCGAGGGTAGTAGTTCTTTTTTAACATATTTGGTAATTATTTAAAGAATTTTTATTTGTTTGAACAATTTTTCGCCCTTAAATCGTTAAACGTTATTATTTTCTGACAATAATGACACAATTGAAGAATTTTGACAAAAATATATTATTTAAGGATATTTGTAATTATTTGAACAATTTTTATTTTTTAAAACAATTTTTTCCCCTGTAAAGCGAGAAAAGTTATTATTTTCTGGAATTAATGACACAATTAATAAATGTTAAGAGTAATATATTTTTTTCTGAAGGATGTTTTAGCAATTTTTCCAAGAATTTTAATTTTTTTTCAACAATGTTCATTTGTTTAAACAATTTTTTTCTCTGTAAATCGTGAAAATTTATTGTTTTCTGTAATAAATAACGCAATTAACGAATTTTAGGATTAATATTTTTTTAAAGGTATTTTTCAATTATTTAAATAACTAATAATCATTCACTTGCGCCTCTATAGGGAAGGTGGAGAAAAGTCTAGATTTTTCGAATCTCTTACACTATGTCGCTTAATATTCAGTATTTCCTTATCTCAGAACATGTACCATGTATTGTTCAAACAGTGATAATTTGTTTGAAGAATTAAATTTGAAAAATGAATCATTTTTAAAAATTCAGTTTGAAAAATTATTAATTTTAACGAATACGATCCGAAAAATAACTATCCATAACAGACTGAAAAATGGTTAAAATTAATGATTATTGTTTGAACAATTGGAGTTTAAATTGTGAAATAAGGAAACACTGCATAGAAGGCGAAATAGTGTGAGAGATTCGAAGAAACTAGAGTTTTCTCCACCTTCCCTATGAAAAGGCGCAAGCGAATGATTATTAACTGTTTAAATAACTGCAAGATATCTTAGGTAAAAAAATATCACTTTTCAAATTCGTTAATTGTGTCACCAATTGCAGAAAAGAAGAACTTTTCACGATTTATAGAGAACAAATTGTTTAAACAAATTGGAATTGTTTAAGAAATTTCTAAATATCCTTGAGAAACAAATATTACTCTTCACATCCGTTAATTGTGTCATTAATTCCAGAAATAATAATTTGTCACGCTTTACAGGGGAAAAAATTGTTCAAACAAATAATAATAATTGTTTAAACAATTTAAAATTTAGCAGAAAATACTTGAAAACTGGTGATTTATCGATTGAAAGTAATTCATGTTGAAAAAATTTCGAAAAATACCGTTTTTAGTATGAATTTGATAGAAAACTGCTTTTTCTTTTTGCATTTCCCGGGCACAATAAAAGGGGATTGAAGGTGTCTAAATTAAAGGTTATTGGGCGAAAATTATTCCTTGAATGCTCCTTAAGAGGCGACTATATTTTAATTCACAAAAAGTTTATAATAAGTACTTCTTTTTTCCATTTTTTTAAATTGAGCTTTTCTCATTTAAAAACCCATGTTAATTTCAAAAGCCCGGGGGCACGGATTAACCTTAAAAAAAAGAAATAAATTACGGAATTTCTTTTTCCGGAAAACGAACAAATGGGGGGGGGGGAGGTTATCACCAAAAATTGAAAGTCGAATTTTCGGACCACGTGACACATACCCGATTCCTACCTTGACGAAACTTTTTTTTAGACCGTACCAACTCCACACGAAATGAGATATCGAACTTAAACTTTGGGAAACTAAAAATAAGGAACTAGGAACAATTATGTACTAATACACTTTTTAATAACAGAAAAAAAATGTGTTGGAAATTTTTTTTTCAAAATTACTTATTGTAGGACTGAAAGAATTAAAACGCCATGCAATTTATTTTACTAGCAATAGTTTGGAAGTGCGGCAACTAATATTTGTAAAATATTTTCAGATACAAGAATTGTACATAATTCTCAAAAGCAGCATTATAGCACGGATCAGAGCGTAACTGTACGTAAACGTGAAGGGCAGCATTGTGCGGATCAAAGAATACCTACTGGGCTTCAATTTCATGATTTGGAGTAGTCAGCGGCGTATCCAAAGTATATGGCAGGCAGGGCTCGTGCCATGGGTGGCGTTGGGGGGGGGGGGCAGAAAAGCACGTAAACTAACATAAATTAGTTTTTTACACAAATGGAGGTGGGGGATTTTCTCTTTGCCATGGCGCCTTTAGCCCTCGTTATCTCTAGATAAGCCACTGGGAGGAGCACGATGTTTACGAAGGAGGGAACTTTGGGAGCAATGACGATTCGGATATTATGAACAGCAACGATGACGATACATATCATTAAGAATGTGTTCTTCAAGCAACTACGTCCGACGCTTCTCCTCTCTAGTAAAAATGCCTAATAGAATACCATATAGAAACCTAATAGGTTTACTTTCTATTAGGTTCTATTACGTTTGAAAGTGGGATTTGTATCCCCTTCCTATATGGTTTTGTATTTGTTATTTAGAAACTTTTAAACTGGATATAATTGGGATCTGATGTGTTTTATATCAGGTACTCGCGAAGCATTACCTATCGAACCCTACGTGGATCCTAATTGGCTTTTCTATTTGGTTTATAATTGGTATTTATCTGCTCGGTAGTGACTTTCATAGTGGCTTTGATTAGGATCTGATGCGCTGTATATTTGGTTCTCGTAATGCATACCTATAGAATCCTAACAAGCACCTGAACGGATTTTATATTGGGTTTCTAATTGCAGTCTATTTGGTGCGAGTCTTAAACTATATTTCAAATTGAAAAATAAAATAATTACCGATAAGGTTTTGCACAATTATATTACAACTTGTTTTTAATTAGTATATATATCGAATTTTAACACAAACATAACAAATAAAATTTCGCATGTATCGCAGGGATTCGAACCCAAAACTTATCTACTTAATCTAACGCTTGGAAGTTGGTAACTTTTACACTCGGTTACTTCCGCACTGCGGAATCTTGAAAATTTTCCCCTATACCTACTATGAGCCAAATAATGATTATGACAATTTTTGTCATTAACTTATTTTTCGAAATTTTTTATGTAACATATTATAATTCTACATACAATTTTTTAAGATAATTGATCTAATTAATTCTCATATTTATCTTATGAAAAAAATCTTTGGATATAAGAAATTGAATTGGTTAGATACTAATTTTTATTATTTTTAATAATGAAGAATGTTAAAAAAAATTTATACATTTTATCATGCAGATTTTTATTCACCAATTAGGGCCGATTTCACCAACTCTGATTAAATCGTTAATAATTGATTAGCCTTATTTAATCAATACTTTGCGTTCGGCCATTCTCTTAATCATGCTTAAAATGATCAAGGGTTAACTTAACCGCCCAATAATGGCTGGTTAACGGAGTTAATCGGCGATTAACGCTGCCCATGTGGAAATTTTGGACTCAGGCCATTTCTAACAACGGGCGCAGTACTGCGCCTGTAATGGCTAGCTACAGCTGGCTGACCAGTACGGGCATAGTACTGGCTGAAACCCTGGCATAGTACTGCGTCAGTGCTGGAAAACCAACACTGGCATACAAGCGCTGGCCCTGTGCTGGTAGAACTCTGGCCTAATGAATGACGGCCAACCCGTTTCTTACGGAGTTACGCCAGTCGTCGGTTCAATACTGGCAATGTACGGGCCCAGTAAAAAACGCTGACAATGGCCACAGGTGGAATTTTCCTTACTCTGCCGGAGTTCACCACCGTCGCAACACTGGCTCAGTACTGGTCACCAGTACAGATAATCGGTCATTCGCCAAGTACTGGCTAACGGCTGGCTCCACGATCGGCGCAGTACTATGCCGACAGTATAAATATTTGAAAAAATTTTGAAATACGTTTAAAAGTATGGTTCATGTGTTCTACAGTGTCTAAATACTATAAATACAACTGTCGTGAAAACAACTTTGTTCCTGTTTTTTTTTTAAGACAAAAATTCTAAGTTCCATCTTTATGTAAAATTATAAATGTTCAGAAAAAATTATATTTTATGTCAATCTTAAACATGGTAAAATGGTCTAAAACACCTAAAACTCAAACCTTACACGAAAGTTTAAAAAAATTTGTTATTAAAAAATTGTCAAAGTTCACGATCAAATTTCTAAGTTCCGTCGTTAAAAATTTTAAATGTTCATAAAAAATTACATTTCCTGTCATTGTAGAAAGTTGTAAAGTAGTCTAAAACGCCAAAAAATGAAATATTACACGAAGAAAAATTGTAATCGATTTAAATTATTTATTTTAAAATTATTTTACTGATATTCCTGTTAACAGTTCGTATATTTTACATTTACATATCGTCGTATAATAATAAATATTTAATCAGTAAAAAAGAGTTTAAAATTTGGTGTTTTAACTTTTTTGAGCTGTACCTTATGAGGATGGATTTTTTCATCGAGTTTCAACTTGTAGGTTTAGCGCAATGGTTAAGACTCCCGACTGCTAGGCGATAGATTTAGGTATAGATGTAGGTTCGATACCCCGTAGCGTTAGAAATTTTATTTGTAATATGATATTTAAGAATGTAATATATGTATTTACTTTACACAGGACCATTGATATTCAAAGTCAAAATACTCGCAATCAATTAATATTTATTTTTTATATACCTTTTTGTCATATCGTTAGAGTATAGCAGTAGTGGGTGCTAAAATTAAACAAAATGTTTGAATGAAATTTTAATTTTTGAAATTATAAATAATATTCGGACGATATGCAGTCGTATGATGATGAATGGATAAAGTAGATGCGTCCTAAAAATAATTCAATGATTTTTTATCATTCTTTAAATTAACTGCGGCATTTTCGTACGCCAGGAGTTTGCCAGTACTGGCACAGTACTGCGCCTATTGTGAATTTTCTATTGTGGCAGTACTGCGCCAGCATCGATATTCAGTATTGGGCCAGCACTGGCACCCCAGTACAGAATAGCGTTATCATCCCAGAGATATGCCAGTATAGGTACCAGCACTGGCTGCCAGTAACTTGCCAGTACTAGCCGGTACTGGCGCAGTACTGCGCCCGTTGTGAATTTCCCATTGGGTGGTTGGCAGAACAGAACCTCAAAATCGAAGTTTGCACTTTAGCATTTGGAGCATGTTCAGACTGAATGTGGATCATTTTTAATAATAATTGTTATTATATCTACGCTTTTGTTTTGATCAATATCTAGATGAAAGAAACTATGAAGCAAAAATATCTTTGATGAGGCGTCCGTAAAGTGTAAATTGTGTTCCAATAACCTCACTTTTCTTACCTACAGTTTCTTTCACATAATTGGAAGAGATAATTCGTTTTTAAAAACAATGCGTATGTAAAATATATAAGTTAACGAAATAAGAATTCAGTCACATAAATTCATTTTGCAGTGCTGAAAATAAATATTTAACCAATGTAACCTCGCAGTGCGCATCATGAAGCTTCCTTCTTGTATGTTTTTCATATATGCATCAAATATTTCTGAGCGTCTTTAAATAATCACTATTAATGCCTTTATAATTTACATTATTATTTTTAGAACCGAAATAGTGATGGAAATTTATAACGTTATTTTAATATATTACATCCACGCAAAATTATTTAACTTCTTGACAAAAAAGACTTCTGCTGGGTGTCACATGACTTGGTTAATGTCGTTAGCTTGTACCGTGCACCACGAGAAGGGTATATGATTAGCCAATCAGAGTTAAAATGTCCACGGTGGAACGCATTCCCAGATAGCACAAGAGTTTGCGGCAAGCGTGCCTAAACCTTGCGATGAAAGGTTCGGAAGCTAGCATCGCAAGGTTGAGGCAAGCTTCCAGCAAATAAGAAAATGTCCGCCATGCGGCAATATTGCGAAGCAAGATTGAGGGAATATTGCCTGAGAAAGTTGCTGAAAGCTTGATGAACAATATCGAGGGAATATTTTGTGGGAATGTGCCTCGAAGATTGCCTGGGAAAGTTGCTGAAAGCTTGATAAACAATATTGAGGGAACATTTTGTGGGAATGTGCCTCGAAGGTTGGGCATCATTATTGAGGGAATATTTCCTAAAAATCTGGAAGGGTTTGCACAATTTTTCCTTATCTCTATGTAGTAAATTGAAAACTAAGTGAGAAAAAATTAATTAAATTTCGATATAATATTTATTGTTATTGAGCAATCAACAGGATTATCTTTTTACCTATTTCTTATACATGTGTCACATATATTGTCACCGTTCTTATAAAAGTTATATAAAAATACGTAACATTATAAGTAATAATAGTAGTGTGGTTATTAATATGTGGAAAAAATCCTTCTCATTTAAAGCATTCAATAAGAGCGGAAAATTGAATGTTTTAAATATCAAAAGGTATACACTGAAAATTATGCTCTGTTCTAATTTGAATTTTAAACAATATAATTGAGACTCTGGATCGCATAAGGGGATATATCATTTTCGACAGAGGAACAAAGAACCATGACAAGACAAAAAGAAGAATTTTGTAAGTATTTTGACGTGTTTCAAGCGAATCCCCCACAATAATTGAATTTTCAGAATTAAAGTTATAAACGAATTTTTTAAAAGGACCAGCTGGCATTGCGCTCGAGCCAAAAAAAATCTATACCCACTTATTCGATCAATAGTCTTCATTATGATTTTCTTAGCTTTTAAAATATTTTACTTCTAAACATTTTTAAGTTCAAAATATTGTATCAATGAAGTTATTAATTATAATCGTTATTTTTTAACCCTCGAGATACTATATTATTTGCATCGACAGGAAATGGGTGGATTTGTTTTCTTCAAAGTGAGTGAAGTTATCTGAGAAAAAGTTGATCAGAGTAAAAAAATTGACTTGCTGGCAAGCTTCAAATAAGCGACACAAATGTAAAGTTGAAAATTCGTATGCAACGTTTTAAATTAACGATTTTTACATAAACGAGATTTAACAGTTCTATTTTTCAAATTGAAGCCTTGAACATTTAGGCCACTGGAATTAGACATAAAAATCGAGTCCATTAATAAAAATTCCGAAGGTCGTCCAAAAAATTATATAGTTGTTTTTTTATATGTTGAACATAAAATAAAATTTTGCAAAACGTGATCGGGTCGGCAATTTCTTTAAAAAAATTAATTTGCAAAATTTGCCCCCCAGTGCTCCACGAAAATTCTAAACATTTTACAAACTGGAGTGAGTAATTATGAACCCAGTCTCTATCCTGTATTAAATTTGCAAAACGTTCGTAAAGCGGCAACATTATTAATTATAAAAACATTATTATCTTGTTAATCACTCCCCAGCGAAAATGCCGAAGATTTTGAAAAATTTTGTTTCTGTTTTTTTCCATTGAGAAGCGACTATTTTATGATTTGCAAAACTAAATACATAACGCAAATTATCGTTTTTTAAATAATTGTTAAATTTTTTGCAATTCGACTCTTAAAATTCCAACGAAAATTGCGAAGGCTGCGTTTTTGGGTAGCAAATGTTAGAAATATCGAGATCTGAAAATTATCAAATTTGCAAAACGTTACTCGGCCGGCAATAATATTAAAATTGCAATAAAACAAAGTAGTTACTTTTGTAACCTAGCCAAAAATTACACACATTTTGCAAATCGTACTGAGTGATAAACAACTTATTACCAACGTCATATTAAATTTGCAAACTGTTTACAACTTGGCAGCATTATCAATTATAAATAAATTATTATTTTGTTTATCACTCCCCAGCGAAAATACCGAAGGTTTTGCAAAATGTTTTTTCTGCTTATTTTCATTGCGAAGAGACTATTATATGATTTGCAAAACTGTATGCATAACGCCAATTGTCGTTTTTTTAAATTAGTGTTGCATTTTTTGCAATTCGACTCATAAAATTCCTGCGAGAATTGCAAATGTAAACTTACAATTAAATTAATTAAAATTAATTAAGGCTTCCGTTTTCGGTACCGATCGTGAGAGAACTCTTCTGTTTCAAGTGTTGGTTTTTTTTTGGCTTTGGTGAAGGGAATCAGCGTGTGTGGATGCAGAAAGAACAGCGAGTGCGGAGATCAGGTGTGAAGGAAGAAGGGTGAGTTAAGGCAAGGGCGTAAAGTGTGAAAGTAAGTTGTGAGAAAGGGAAATTGGAGCGCGTGAGTTTTGAGGTTAGGAGTAGAAAACTAGTTGCGGGGTAAGGGGTAGGCGAGTAAAGAGCGGGAAACGTCGCGGAATACTGGATAAGGTAGGATACTAGGATGCCGACGTTACGAAGCCCACAATCGGGCGCCAGAGGGCAGGTAAGTGATGAAACAAGAGGTGAGGTGGTTGAGAGCGCGGTTAGTGGGGAGAAGGGGGATATTGACAGTAGCGGTGAAGAGACGTTAGAGACGCCGACCAGGCGGTCGACGCCAGAGCGAAGGGATTCAGGTACGGGCCATCAACGCGAGAGGCCCTCTAACCTACAGCGCCTTAACAAGCTAGGCAACGCGGGTTCGAATAGGAGTTTGGACGAATGGCGAAAAAAAGTGAGCGCGACCAGTAGTGAAGGGGAAGAAAAAAGACAAAGAGAGGAAGGGGACGATGAATTAGAAAGGGACAAGGAAAGCAAGAAGGTTAGGAATAAACTCACTAAACGGAAAACACCAGAAAGAGATAGGGGGGACGGAGGAATTTTTGACAAACTAGAGGCTCTCATAAAAGGGTTCAGAGAGGAAATAAGGAAGAGCCTGGATGATATGAATAGGGATATGAATAGGCAGGGGAAAGACGTAAGGGGGGAAGTGAGAAAAGTAAGAGAAAAGTGGGTAGAGTGGGATAAACTCTGGAAAGAGGAGAAGGACAAGGTATGGGGTAAATTAGAGAGTATAGAGAATAGACAGAAAGAGGATGACGAAAAGAGAAACAGTCAGATAAAACAGTTGGAAGAAAGGGTAAAGAACTTAGAAATGAGAAATGAGCATATGAGGAAAGAAACAGAGGGTGCGGAAATAGGAGAAGGGAGTAGTAAGAACGGGCAAAATGAGAATGAAAGATTAAAGAAGAGACTAAGTGACATTGAAAGGAGATTGGAAGGGGAAGAAAGGGCAAAGAGAAAAAATAACATAGTAGTTAAGGGATTGACAGAAGAGAGTTAAAAAGGGGAAGTGGAAATCAAAAATCTTCTGAGAGATATTGCAGTTCAGGTAAGGGTAGAAGGCGTTAAGAGAATAGGTGGGACGAAGGAAGGAAAAGAAGGAATGTTTATAGTAAAAGTAGGGAGTGAGGACGAAAAAAAGAAAATTATGGAGAACAAAAAATTATTGAAAGGAAGAAGGGAAAGAATTGAAGAGGATTTGACATGGAGATAGAGGAAAAGGAGATGGCAGATAGAGCAGAGGGCATGGGTAGAGAGGAGAAAGGGGCGCATGGTATGGATAGGGAGAGACAGATTATGGATAAATGGGGAGGAATGGTTCTGGGACGAGGAATTAGAAGAAATAAGGGAAAAGGGAAACAGAGTTGAGAAAGGTAGAAAAAATGAAGATGCAAAAGAGGTTAGAGATCAAACAGAGGGATTTCCAAAAAGCAAGTATAGAAGTATAGAAGTTGTAACAAGGCAAAATTTTAACTTGAAAAATTAGCCTTTATTTATTTATTATTTGAAGTCGGGTACCCTCCGCTGCGTGGCACGACACTCCAGGGGCATATTTTAAGTTAGATTTAAGAATTTAGGATTAATTTTTGGTTTCGTTATTTTGTTTAATATGACCCTTGCCTCGACCTTCAATCTGCGGGGGACATCGAGGGATTTTGGAACTCTGAAGTGCACCAGAGAACTGAGATTCGCTTGTTTCCGTCGTACTCCAAGAATTGAGATTCTCGTGTTGAATCTAGTTCCCGCCTTTCCGCTTGCTGTCTCCAATAGTCCCGGAACCTGGCTGGAAACCTTGGATGCCTCCAGAGCTAGGGATAACTCCGGATTATTTTCCCTAGACTTTGGGAATGAACTTAGTAGCCTCGGAGCTATACCTTGGTCTGCACCAGTAATCCTTATGAGGGAGGAAGTCCTCACATCCCCTAACAGGGCCCTCGACGCTACGGCACTGGCCGAGAAACCAGCCTACTCAAGACTCCCGCGATGGGATGCGAATCAGGTCTGGTTGTCCCCGATTTGTTGTCGTATGTGTACCAAATGCGGACAACTCTCGTGCCAGAGAGGACGAGAGCTTCCTCATTTACCGGAAATGCTTCGGATCTGCACTTAGATATTTTTACTTAATTACAACCAATCAGCGCCGACCCGTGGGGACTCACCCCAAAGGCGGGCGAGACGACGCGCTCGACATCGAACAAGCCACGGTCTCAGTCGTTCCGCAGCCACGCAGCGAGAGGTCACGCCGGCTACCGGAACATTTTAGTTGCTTAAAACCGTTTGTAATAGTAGAGTCAGTTTCTTTTTGGTTTGTGAGGTAAGAGCAAATTCCTGTCGCCGGGAGGTTTGGGTACCTCGCGGATCCTCGTGTCCTTTTTTTTTTCAATGGGGTTAAAATCCTTAGTTAAATTTGTGTAGCTTTTTTTTTTGTGATTTCGCTTTCGTAAAATGGACACAAGGGCATCCTCGGGACTCCAAGTCAACCGGCCGACTTAAAATTCTCTCAATATGATTGACATCTTGTAGTGGAGAAATCAGTTGCTATCGGGTTTCACTTCTATTTTCTCGCGGAAAATTATGTATCACGCCTAGTCGGCTTTTTCGTGGTTTGTAGAGTTCGCACAACGCCATCTTGCCCTCGTGCCGATTATAATATGTCCGCTCCGAAAGTTTAATAATGTCGCAAAATTAAATTTGGGTTTTATCTTCTCTTAGTACTAATGCTAACGATAATTTGGATGGGACTGTCCCACTAATTTCATTCACTTAGACCCCTGGAGTATCGGCCGAACGGCTCAGCCGTAGGTAATTCATTAAATTTTTGCCGTAGTAGTAGTCTCTAGCCTAATTTTTGTTTATGAAATTGTCGTCGATTATTGGGTTGGGTTCGCTACCATAAAATTCTAAAATGGCGTTTTATTCTGCTATCGCTTAAAATTTTCCCGTTAGGTATTTTTCAAGCAAGTCAGGCGTGGCCATGAGCTATCGACCACTGTAAAATGGCTACCGAATTCTCTTGTCATGAACAAAGAAAATTGTAATAATTGACTGCATGGTCCCGCCTGCCTGAAATCAAATTGTCCAATCGCGTAGATTGCCTCCCCTCATTCATTACTAAATAAAATTTGTACACGCCACTTGTTTAATTGAAATCCGTGTTTTATTTACGAGAAAGATGTTTTTAGAAAACCCTTAAAAGTTCCCCATCCGGCTGACTCACTCCCCTCTATCAACAACTTTAACCAAAGGGCTGATGCTAGCCCGGGCATAAACCTGGCCCACGCCCAGTACATTGAGTTTTGAGTGTCCGGTTGGCGCAAGTGCGCCTGGCGCCCAACTATCAATTAGATTCAATTTTGTTTGCTTTGAGAAATGTTAAAATAATGGGCGTGGTCCCGTACGAATAATTTTCGAATTGAAATATATCGTTACAAAGTATAGAAGAAGAGGGGAAGAGGAAGGTTGGAGAGTAATAAGGAGATGGATGGAGGAAAAGAAGGAAGAGTTGGTTTTGATAGGAGGTGACTTGAATGCCTGGACTGGCGAGCAAGGGGGAGGGACTTGGGATGAAGAAAAGGAAACCTACATAAGGAGCTCCAAACATAGGGAGATAGACCGGGTGGGGAGGAGGTTATTAGACGTAATAGGAGAAACAGGATGGTTTATTTGTAATGGCAACATGAAAGGAGATGAAAAAGGAGAGATCACATTTATAGGTAAGGGAGAAACAGTAATAGACTACATCCTGGCGGAAGAAAGAATGAGGAAGATGATAGGCATTATGAATGTGGGGAATGAGACAGGGTCTGAGCACTTCCCAGTAATAGCTACACTGAAAGGTGGCGTCCATAAGCGCGGCAGAGGGAGAAAGGAAAGAGGGCGAGAAAGGAACACGAAAATGGGAGTCTGGGGGGTAGATAAATTAAAAGAGTTTAAACAAAAAATGGAAAAGCAGAATGTTAGGTATGAAAAGGAGGAGGGAGTAGACTCGTTAATTGAAAGGTTGAAAGGGTCGATCGAGAAGGTAAGGGATGAGGTAGGTACAAAATAAGGAAGAGAAGAGGGAAAGAGAGGCTGGTGGGACGAGTAATGCAGGGAGAGTAAAGAGAGAATGAAAGAGTGTGTAAGAAAATGGAGGAAAGGAGAAATAGAGACGGCGGAGTACAACAGGAGAAAAAGAGAACATGAAAGGATGCTGGAAAGGAAAAAGCAAAAGGGAAAGGAGGAATACAAGGAAGAAGTAGAAAAAGCGATCAAAGAAGGTAGGGTCTGGGATGTGATAAATATGGAAAGAGGAGGAAGGAAGGGCGTGAATGAAGAAATAGAAATGGGCGAGTGGACGGATTATTTTAAGGGTCTGTTAGGGGGAGAACAAAATAGGATGAAAGGGGAAAATAGAAGGATAGTCCAGGAAGAAATGGAGGAAGGGAACGAAATAACAAGAGAAGAAGTGGATCAGGCGATACATAGACTGAAAAGAAACAAGGCTACAGGAGAGGATGGTATAGAGAACGAAGCAATAAAGTATGGAGGAGAAGGGATTAGAGAAGGGATGTGGAAGATCTGCAACTAGGTCTGGAAAGGAGAAGGGTGGCCGGAGGAGTGGATGACAGGCCTGGTGGTACCGCTTGTCAAGAAAGGGGAGGGTTAGAAGGTAGAAGACTACAGAGGGATCACTCTCATGCCAGTGGGTTATAAAATATACGCGGAAATTCTAAGAAAAAGGTTAGAGAATCAGATAGAAGAGAAACAAAGTATTCCACACAATCAGACGGGATTTAGAAAAGGGATGGGGACAATAGATAACATTTACTTACTCAACTACTTGGTCAACAGAAACTTAGGGAGAAAAAGAGGGAAATTAGTCGCCTTGTTCGTAGATTTTAAAGCAGCTTTTGACTCAGTGAATAGAAAAGTGCTATGGCAGGCAATTGAAAGAGAGGGGAATAGAGGAAGAGTTGGTGGAGAGGATGAAGGAAATTTTTACTGAAACCAGGATTAGGGTGAATATAGGGGGGGAAAAGGGGGGAGGTTTTCTGGACAGGAAGAGGTCTAAGGCAAGGGTGCCCGTTGAGTCCGCTACTATTTAATATGCTGCTGGCAGACTTAGAGGAGAAGCTAAAGGAGAAAGGGAAAGGGGGGACAATTTTGGGTAATAGCAAACTATATTCTCTAGCATACGCGGACGACGTAGTTCTATTAGCAGACGATGAGAAGGGGATGAACCTAATGATAAGAATTTTCGAAGAGTATGTGGGAACAAAAGAACTGACTGTGAACGTAGGGAAGACCAAGGTGATGTGCTTCAGAAATAGAAAGACCATAATAGGTTACGTTTGGAAGATGAACGGACAAACAGTGGAAGGTGTGGAGGAGTTCTGTTACTTAGGTTTTTGGTTTGAGGCAGGAGGG
>CAKNYM010044191.1:38223-65851 GCA_932195095.1 Andricus curvator | reverse complement strand
AAGAAAAGGTTATGTGTCATATATTTTCATGCAGTATTTGTTATGAAAATACACTTTTTTAATGAAAAAACAATAGTGTCGTGTTGCATTCTCTATTGCCGTAATAGTTCTGGCCAAGGTTTTTACTTAAGATAAATCCCAAGCGATCCTAAGCTTAAGTAATTATGGATAGAGAGTATTAATCGAGATTAATGGATACCTCACTCGAAATCAGCTGTTTGTCAGGTAAGATTATAATTTTCAATAAATAATGTAATAAAAATCGGAAATGCACCTTATTTTTTCACGATTGCAATTATATTTTGACTGTAACATGTGGGAAACTATTATTTACAATTCAATCTGTGTCTGAACATTAAATTTGACTTGAAAGTCGCGCCAATTTCAAAACATCCGATTCCGCTTTCGCGGCACCAATCAGAGGCGGAGTAAGCGGTGTCACAACTCTCCCTAGAGGAACTCTAATTTAGCCTATGCTTGTCTTTTTTTTCTTTGTTTGTTCTGCATGTTGTAAATCTCCATGCTTCGTGGGGAATTTTTGTGTCTAGGTTTTGTGATCTAGGATCTATGTTTTCCTAGGCAGACTCTCAGGCATTTTCTTTCAAAAACTCTAAATTTTTCCATTATACTTGGACTGACGTTATACCAGATTGGGCAAGCATATTGATGTTAAGTATAATATCAACTAATTACTAATTATATCAAAGTATTCTGTTAACCATTCTATTGGTTGATGTTTCAAAAAAACTCTAATTTGATAAAAAATAATTTTTTATAAAATATGATTTTATATTACTATTTTTTATCAAAAACTGTACACATAAAAGATTAGCAATAATTGTTGTACAATGGAAAACGTTTCATTTATAGCGAAAAAATCAGATTACTGAAAGTTCGTAACAGCGGTTACAAGGAAAGAAGGAGGATCCAAAAACAATCTAAAAATAAACGTTACGTAATATGAACAAGCCCTTACTGCAGCTTTTGTTTCATTATATAAGTTTCAATATTTACGAGTGAAAATGTAAAATAATAATATTAAATAAAATTAATAACTAATTTTGAATTGAATATTGTATTTGAAAATGTTATTAAATTTTAATATTTTCTTACAACAGAAATTTTTTTATAATTTGATATTTTACGAAACAAATTTATTGCAAGGAAAGTTTCTACATTTTTGTGTGTTATCAATACATTTTTATCACTCTGTAAAGAATTTTGAATTAACTCATATCTGTACGCTTTTTTTTTACTTTTAAAATATATTAATATTATTAATATGAAAAGTAGACATGTTAGAATCGCATGTAAAAATCTAGTCTTCAGATTTTTTACTGTCGAACTTTAAAAAAATATAAATTAAAAAATTGTATTTTATTTATATTCAATCGAATTAAAAGTTTTATAAAACCAAAATCTAAATAAGTCTTCAATTTTGAAGTAATTAGAAATTTATATTTCAATCATCAATCTAAATGAATTTTTAAATAAAATTTGTAAATGAAATTAATTTTGAGGCTGCCAACTGGTTATTTGTTTTACTTCTGGCCTACATTTTTTTAGTTTTTTAAATTATTTTTTCCAACAATAAAAATAAAGAAACCAAGACGATTTTTTGTATTTAAAATCCTGCATATAAAAAGATTGATTAAAAACTACAATTATTTTTAATATATAAATATAGATTTCAAAATTAAGTCAAAGAAAACAAATCTGGCTCATATAACAATTTGAAAGCATTTTTGTGCAGCATGAAAAATTAAGTCCAGAAAACCTAACATTTACATATCAGTTACATGTAAGGTATGTGCAAAGCATAAATCGACATTCAAAAAAAAAATTATTAAATTTTTAATATATATCGCTGGAATATATTTTAAAATATTATAACTTTAGAATTAAAAACGTTACTAACTTTTAAATTTAGAGGTAAATAGTGGCGGAAGTGATGCTCGCAGAAACAGAATTTCTGAATGGCTGATTCGCTGCACACAGTTATTCTGATTGGCTGCAGGTGTGCAGCTGCTAAGTGACGTGGAAGGGATAATTATTTCAAACTTTTCGGGGGGAAAAAAGAATAATTAAGCGTAATCTTTTATTATGAGAAAATTAATTTTTACACTGAAAATATAACTATTTAATTTCTGATAGAAAGTTTATCTTTTTTGGTTGAAAATTCATGTATTTTAACTATTCAACTATATTGGGTTCAAAATTAATTTTTGTTATTAAAGATTCATCATTATAGTTGAAAATTAATTTTTTGTAGTTTAAAAATTCAACTATTTGGTTCACAATTCATTTTTTTATTGATGGTTCATTATTTACTAAATTTTAAATTTTAGAGCCAAACAGTGGCGGAAGTGACGCTTCAGGAACAGAATTTCTGATTGGCTCATTCGCGCTACTCAAAACTTCTGATTGGCTGCAGTTCAGCAGCTGCTATCTGTAGTCGTGAGGAGGGTTAATTATTTCAAATTTTTCGGGGAAAAAAAAAGAATAATTAAGAGTAACCTTCAAGCCTTTGAAATTGTGTTGACTTTTCTTAACAAACAGCACTGTTTGTTTCTTTATTTAAAACTTTTTATAATATTTATCAAAACATTTTCACCCGTACAGGTAGAAATAACAGATGTTCGACATTACCGCCCTCCAACAGAGTTTCCGACGTTTGAGTGTTTATCCCACGTTTATTCCGTTAGGCGTTTATGACCGCAAGTGCAACAGACGAACGGTGTAACTATTTGGCGCCAACTGATATTTAGAAGATTTCATTAGAGAACTAGATTAATTTCCACAGATAATAAGTATGTATAACATCTTATATTTAAATTCTACAGTTGAATTCAATCCGCTAAGTATTATTAGAGATATCACGAATTATATTAACATAACCTCCAAATATTTCAGTGCCACCAAAGAAAGGACAAAAACGAATTGCCTCTGCTTCAGAAAAAGAGGTGAAGCCTTTAAAACGGACCAAAAAGCAAGGTATATTCTACATTTATTACATTGAAAAACAAAGCTGCTTTTAATTCATAAAAATCGCTTCATTTTACTACTTTTCAAGTGACCTTGTTGCGGCATGAGACGTAGCATTTCCTGGGTAAATGACTTAACTCTCGAGAAAGTTTGCCTTTAGTGAAAATTCTATTGTTCTTATTTAATTTATAGTTAATTATCTTACTTTACGCTATTTTCAATTATTAATACGATAAGATCTTTAGATTTTCTTACCGTTCTAACGGTTATAACCTCTAAATGCCAAGTTTCATTATATTATGCAAATGTAATTTCATAAAGTGACCGTTACACGTTTCTCAGACATAATTTAAATCAATAAAATGTGTTTTAGAATATAGATATTGAGTGGAGGAAAGTGAAATGAGTTTGGTGCAAAATTCGTAATTTTTTAATCATTCCCTGGTTGTTTAAAATATCGGAGTTGGAATTGTTCATTGCTTCTATTTTTTGTCAAATGACAGTTTTTTATACAAATGAACGGAAGCAAGACATTTTACGTTTTGTATTATATTGTAAATGTAGTTATCGAATTTAGCTGACATGAAACTATTCAACAAATTGAGCCTTTGGTAAAAATTAAAGTAAATACGTAAAAATCAAATTAAATACGAAATCGAAAATTCGCAGTCTCATTGCGACTGCTCAATTTAATTTCAAAAATTTGACTTGTGTGGAATTTTTCTAATATTTAAGAAGAAAGGAAAACATTGAATTGCTTAAAAAAATTGGAAGTGCTGAAAAGTATTTTAAATAATTAACATATTGTACACATTTTACTCAATTATTTAAATCAAAATTTTGACCTCAAAAAAGTTATTTTTATCATTTATAAACTTAGAGGATGGACATACAATTTCATTTTTTTGTTTAAAATATAATTTTTGTGTTTAAAATTCAACTATTTGGTCGAGTATTAACTTTTTTTCTTGAAAATTCAACTGTTTTGTAGAAAATTCGCCCTTGAGCATTGAAATTTGCACATTTTGGATGAATTTTTGTTTATTGTCTGAAAAAACATTCTTGATTGAAAATTCATCTTTTTGATTAAAAAAAATCATATGTTGTAGAAATTTAATCTTTTTTGGCCAAAATTGAACCTGCTTGGTTAAAAACTAATCTTTTTTGATCGAAGATTTTCAACTATCTTGTTGAAAATTCGTCTTCTTTGGATAAATTCAACTGCTTTTGGTTGATAATACTTAATTCAACTACTTTGTTGAGAATTTGTTTTTAATTGGTTGAAACTTTAGTATTTAACTAAAAGTGTAAATATTTTATTTTTGGTTGAAAAATTATCTTTTTTAGTTGGAAATTCAGGTATTTTGTTGAAAATTCCTTTTTTTGTTGGTAAAAATTAATTTTTTTAAACTGAAAATATAACTATTATATTTTTGATCATAAATTTATAATTCTCAGTTGAAAATTCATGTATTTTGTTGAAAATTCATGTATTTTGTTGAAAAGTCGTCTTTTTTGGTAGAAAATTAATCTTTATGGTTGGAAATTCATCTTTTTGTTGGAAAATTCAACTATTTGGTTCCAAATTCAATTTTTTATTGAAGATTTATCATTATGGTTGAAAATTCATTTCTTTGGTTAAAAATTCAACAATTTTGTTGAAAATTTGTCTTTGGTAGCATTCTACTATTCTTGGTTTAAATTAAAATCGTTTTTGATTGTAATATAATGTATGACATTTTTCGTTGAAACTTAAACTACGTAGTTAAAAATGGAACTATTTTGGTAAACATTCATTTTTTTGGTGAATGATTCATCATTTTGATTCGAAAACCTTATTTTTTGTTGTTGAAAATTTAACTATTTTGTTGAAAATTCGTTTTTAATTGGTTAAAACTTAATTTTGTGACTAAAAAGTTAACTACTCCATTTTTGGTTGAATATTTATCTTTTTTAGTTGAAATTTTGCTCGTTTGTTAAAAATTAATCTCTTGAAGTGGAAAATTAATCTTTATGGTTAAAAATTCATCTTTTTTATGGAAGATTCAACTATTGGGTTCAAAATTCAACTATTTTGTTGCATATTTGTGTTTTTGGTGGAATTGAACTGTGTTTGATTTCAAATTAAAATCTTTCTTGGTTGAAATATCAACTATTACATTTTTCGTTCAACTACTTAGTTGAAAGTGGAACTAATTTATTAAAAATTAATTTGTTAACTAACAATTTAACTATGCCACTCTTGATTGAAAATTTATTTAATTTAGTTGAAAATTCCTTTTTTGAAATTAATTTTTTTTAACTGAAAATATAACTATTCCATTTTTTTGTTGAAAATTTATCTGTTTTAGTTTTAAATTCAACTATTATGATGAAAATTCATGCATTTTTGTCAAAAGTTCAAGTCTTTGGTTCAGAATTCAGTTTTTTCATTAAATATTCATCATTGTAGTTGAAAGTTCATTTCTTTCGTTAAAAATGTAACTGTTTTGTTAAAAATTCTTTTTTTAATTGGAAAATTAACTACGTGTTTGCTGGAATATGTATCTTATTTGTTTGCAAATTCTACTATTTGTTTGAAAATTTGTCTTTTGTGTTAAAATATTAATCTTCTTAGTGAAAAATCAATCTTTTTGGTTGACAATTCATTTCCTTGGTTCAAAACTAAACTATTTTATTTAAATCAAAATTCTTTTAAAAAAAGGATTCAGACAAATGTAAATAATATAAAAAATAAAATCCGAAAATGCAAACAGAATATGCATCGTGGAAAAGGGATCTTAGCAAAAATATTAGTTTGATCCGTTTACGAACGTGCTAATTAAGCAATTTAATAGTTCAGCATTTAAAAAGTTCAGGTTTACTCAATTGATATTCACAAATTTTACGTCTTTTACAAAAGCATATCCTACTTCTACTCTGCTTATCTTAGTTTATGTCTTACACGAATTTGTTTAAATATGTGAGTTAAAGAAGACATCAGTACATTTTTGGAAAATGCTGTTGCTATTGAACCGAAATCGTGTAAAATGTAAAGAACCTGAAGAAATCCTGATTTTTAAATAAGAATTCTTTCAATTACAGAGCTCACAATCTCACCAAATCTCCATCCAGTAAAAGAAGGAGGATATACCCTCGTATTCGGCAATGGGGAGGTAGGGCAGCTCGGTTTGGGTCCTGACATTTTTGAAAAAACTCGACCAGCCGTTCTTCCCGGCTTCGAAGACATTACCGCAGTTGTGGCTGGTGGGATGCATAGCGTATGCCTGACAAAAGCTGGAAAAGTTTTATCTTTTGGCTGCAATGATGAGGGAGCTTTGGGGAGAGACACGTCGGAGGAAGGATCCGAAACTGTTCCGGGTTTCGTGGAGCTCCCTGCCAAAGTAATTCAAATCTCAGCTGGAGACTCTCACAGTGCGGCTCTTCTGGAGGATGGTCGCGTTTTCGCATGGGGAGCATTCAGGGTACTAAAATAATTCAAAACTATAATATACTAAAGTAACATTTTACAGGAGAAGCAAAAAACGTTTTCTGTGATAAGATTCGAAAGATAATATTATTTTAAAATCCACTTTTTCATTTGAAAATAATGTTTTATCACAATAAAACATCACACATGACAGAAAACGTAAGTTTAATCCTTATCACTTCTGAGTAAGATCAAGGAAAAACAAAATGGGCTGTACCTACTTGTAATTCTCAGTTGTTTTGACATTATTTTTTTCCTAGTTCAGGGTCAGACCGGTCAGGGAATTTTGTTAGTCAGGAAAATTAAGGGATTTTAAATAAAAACTTTCAACAGTCAGAGAATTTCTGTAAGAATCACTATCAAGAATAATTATGGTTTCCACATAGTCACTTTTAGTCACTTTTTTTTAAGATTACTTTTTAGTCACTTTTTTGAGATAGCCACTTTTTAAAATGAAAATATCACTTTAGTCACTTTTCTTTCAATAAATTAACCCATGCGTTAACCACTATTGAGTTCAATCTATAATGACTTTTCTTTAATTTCTTGAAATATTTTAGGGAATTTTAAAAGATTCCAAGAAATTGTTAACAGATTTCAATAATTTGAAGGGATTTCAAAGGATTTTAGGGTATTTTACAAAGAGTTTTCAAGAGCTTTAAAAAGTTGCAAGGGATTTTAAATATTTTAGGTATTTTAAAAGATTCCAAGAAATGTTTAACAGATTTCAATCATTTAAAGGGATTTTAAAGCTTTTAGTATATTTTTAAAAATTCCAAGAAATTTGTAAGAGCTTTAGAAAGTTTCAAGGGATTTGAAATATTTTACGGTATTTTAAAGATTTAAAAGCAGTTTTAATAGATTTCAATAATTTGAAGGTATTCTAGGGTATTTTTAAAACGTCCAAGGAATTTTCAAGGGCTTTAAAATGTTTCAAAAGATGTGAAAGGATTTGAAATACTTTAGAGTATTTTAAAAGATTTCAAGGAGTATTATTTGATTTTAACCATTTGAATAATGTTAGCTGATTTAAACAAACATTCGTGGGTTTGTGAAGAATTTCCTAAAAATTCCGAGAAATGGAACGATTTTATAGGACCTGTAAGGTTTAAGGATATTTTGAAAGGTTCCAAGGGATTTATAAGATTCACATAGATTTTAATGGATTTTAAAAGTTGTCAACGTATTTTAATCAATTTTCCAAGATTTCGGGAAATATAAGCAGATATCAAAGATTTTCAAATCTTTCAAGGTAATTCCAAAGATTGTAGGATATTTTAAAAGATTCCAAGGAATTTTTAATAGATTTCAATAATTTGAAGGGATTTGAAATATTTTAGGGCATTTAAAAGATTCCAAGGCATTTTAAAGAGATTACAAAAATTTTAAGGGATTTTAAAATATTTTAGGATATTGTAAAAGATTCCAAGGAATTTTTAATAGACTGAAATAATTTGAAGGTATTCCAAAGGATTTGGAAGATTTTAGAGTATTTTTTAAAACTTGAAAGGAAATTTCAAGAGCTTTTAAAAGATTTCTAAGGAATTTAAATATTTTAGGGTATTTTAAAACATTGCAAGGATATGTTTAATTAGATTTTAATAATTTGAAGAATTTCAAAGGATTTGAAACATTTTAGGGTATTTTAAAAGGTTCTAAAGACTTATCAATAGATTACAATAATTTGAAGGAAATCTAAAGATTTTAAGGTATTTTTGAAAATTCCATGGAATTTTCAAGAGCTTCAAAAAATGTCAAGGGATTTCAAATTTTTAAAAAGTGTTTATGGTATTTTTAATCAAAGAGGTTTAAAAAGTTTCTAAAATTTTCAAGGATTTTCAAGAGCTTTCAAAAAGTTTCGAAGGATATCAAAAGATTTCAAAGAATTTTTAGTTTGTAGGGTATTTTAAAAGATTCCAAAGAATTTTTAATAGATTTCAGTAATTCTAATGTATTCTAAACGATCTGAAAGATTTTAGGGTATTTTTAAAAAATACCAAGGAATTGTCAAGACCTTTAAAAAGTTTCGAGGGATTTAAAAGATTTCAAGGAATTTGAAATATTATAGAGTATTTTAAAAGTTTCCGAGGAATTGTTAACAGATATTAATAATTTAAATATATACCAAAGGATTTTAGGGTATTTTTGAAACTTTCAACGAATTTTCTAGGTTTTTAAAAAGTTTCAAAAGGTTTCATAGGATTTAAAATATTTTAGGGCATTTTAAAAGATTGAAGAAGTTTTCAATTGATTCCAACAATTTTAAGGAATTTTACAGATTTTAAGGTATTGTAATAAAAGATTCCAAGGAATTTTCAAGAGCTTTACCAAAATTTCAAGGGATTTACAATTTTTTAAATGTTTTTATGGTATTTTTAATTAAAGAGGTTTAAAAAGTTTCCAACGTTTTAAAGGATTTTAGGCTATTTTAAAAGATTCCAGGGAATTTTCAATTGACTTTAATAATTTGAAGGGATTTCAAAGGATTTTAAAGGTTTTAGGGTATTCAAAAAAATTCCAGCGAATATTCAGGAGATTTCAAAGGATTGTTCTAAAGACTTGAGGATATTTTTAAAAATTCCAAGGAATTTTCAAGAGCTGTGTAAAATGTCAAGGAATTTCAAAGGATTTAAAATGTTTCAGGGTATTTTCAAAGATTCCAAGGCACTGGACTTTATAAAATTTCACTGGATTTTATAATATTGTAATGATTACAAAGAATTTGTTCACAAAAGTGAGTGATTTCGTAAGGTTTCAAAGATTTGAAGAGATTTTCAAATATTTTTTGCAATTCATTTGAAATTGACCCTGAATTCTCACTAATTAATCCTAAATTCTTTTTAAATTTATTTGAATTTTCTTAATTCTCTTGAATTCTTCTAAATTCACTCAATTCAATGCATTTTGTGGTTTTTGTGTTATTCATCCTGAAGCCTTTTAAACTCACCTTGAATTCTGAGGCACTTACTGAATTCAATGCATTTTTTTATATTTTTAAATTGTTGTCAGTTCTTTTAAATTGAACATGAATTGTTTTGAAATCGTGAATTCGTTAAAATTCACTGTTTGGGTTAGAACTTAGTTACTTTTGGACACTTTCTGTTTAAATAGCAACCCTGAGAATAATAAATTAAAAATTTATAAATTTAAATTAAAAACATTTTTTCCCCCGTTTATAAAAAATTCTATATTAAAAATGTTACAAGATTAGAATTTGGACTTTAAATATCAATGGTCAGGGAAAATGAAAAATTAGTGGGGGAAAAGTCAGGGAATTCTGAAAATAAGTTTTGTGGCTACCGTGTAGTTGTCATTCTCATTTATTTTTTAATTAATTTTCTCATACATTTATCCAAAAAAAATGCAAAAATTGCCTATCGATAGGTCTCAACCGGAAGTACTCGAAACTGCAAAATCCCGTTTTACCAAAAAATTGGGCTATACCCATTTTTCATTCTCATTGTTTGAATGAATTTATTCTCTGTAATAATGGAAATATTTCCTCATCTAAGTACATCTTTTTTCTGCAGGATTCCCACGGGACTATGGGCTTGACCCTTAGAGGCAATGAGAAGCTTCCAGTGGAGATATCGTCTGCAAAAATAGTTAAAATTGCATCGGGGGCGGATCACTTGGTTTTACTTGATGTCCAAGGACTCATCTACACCTGTGGCTGTGGAGAACAGGGGCAATTAGGTAGGGTATCGCCCAGAAGCTCGGACCGACACAGTAGGCATGGATTAGGGCCTTTGCTCGTCCCTGCATTGGTTGAATTTAAAGTAGGAAAGAAGTTAGAATTTGACGATATATGGGCATCGACCTCCTGCACGTTCGCCAAATCGTATCCTACTGGAGACATCTACGTGTTTGGACTAAATAATTACAGGCAAATTGGTAAGGATTTTTCTCTCCTATTTTATCCACAAGTATTACAGTGTATCTACTAGGGTAGCCCAAAAAATAGAATATTTTTTTATCGTTGTCTCCATCCCCCCATTTTATTTCATTTGGTGTAAAAATAATTGTGCAATTTTTTATCAATTAAGAAAATTGTTTAACCCGTGGTTTAGCCTTCAAACGCTAAAAAGTGTTAATTATATTATTTGTTTGTTAACTGACAAATGAGTTACGTAAGCGCAATAATTATTATGTCTAAAAAATCTGTCTAAAAAAGTGGTGTAACGAAATATCTCGAAAATCTCGCAATCATTATTGTTGAAAACAATGAATATAATCTTAAACAGTTAAGTAATCATCGCTTAAGCCTAGGTTTTGATTGCTTATAAAATATTAAATTTGTTTGAAATCAAGAGTTATTTAAAACAAAAAAGTATGAATGAAGCAGGCCTCTCAGACCCCTCACACTAAGTTACACTTTTTTGAACGATGACACTATTTTGCTACTATTTCGAAAAAAAATGACACAAAAGGCTCCATTTTCCCACAATTGTCCGATAATGACAATAGGGACTGTGTATAAATTACTAAAGTTTTTTTGTGAAATTTTAAACCACCCGTTTTTGCTGATCATTTTTTTTTCGCGAATTTATTTAGGGTTGTCAAAAAATAACGTTAGACAATTTGGCAGGAGGTGGTAAAATCTTACTGCTTCTCATGAATTAACAAAGTACAACTTTCCACCAAGCAGTTGAACTTTTAACGAAAAAATATGAATTCTTAACCGAAATATATATATTTATATATCACACATAAGGGGCTATCCATATACCACGTGGATAGTTTATGGGGGGGGGGGGGGTAAAAAATTGCACGCTTATCCACGAGGGGGTTCGGGCTAGAATCCACGTGGACACCCGCTCCCCTAAATCTGCGAAAAATATGTTTGAAACCTTGTCAATTAAAAAAAAAAAAATTAATTAAGATTTTCAGATTTATAAGAAAAGTAAGATTGACAATTTTGCTTAAAAGCAACACAGTTTAACCAGCTAAATATTAAATTTCATAAAAAAAGACTTTAAAAAATGTTACAGGCATCAATTCATCTCTAAAAAGGTTTTCCGGTAAGAAATACATAATAGGGTGGGTCGAAAATAACAAATTCTTTGATTCGAATCGCTATAACGCGAAAAATTAGCATATTGGCATCCTAAAAAAGTAAATAATTAATTTGGAATTGATAGCCATGCAGCTTGGTTACCCGCGCTGAAAAAAAAAATGTTTACAAATTTCGGTTTTGCTGAGTTTTTAAATTTTCTTAAGCTATAATTTTTTTTACATATCTGAAGGTCTAACCAGTCTTTCCAATTTTTTGCGGATTCTAATGAATTATTTTCTAAGAGATAATAACTATTTAATTCACCCCTTTTTTCGGAAAAAATTCTTAACCCCTTTGTAAATTCGTGAAGAATTTTTTTAATTTTGCTTATGGTTTAAAATACTTCTGATCATATGTAGGGGTTTCAGCATATAAGTACACACTAGAAAAACAATCGACAAGATCCAGGAATCGAAAGCAAAAATACAGCGAATTTTTTAAATTCTGATTTTCGGATTAATTGAAATTGCCTTTATAAATTGTGTTTTAATTTTTTTTCTGCGCATGTGAGGGCCTTTTTAGCATAGAAATACAGAAGAAAAAAATCTAAGAAATACCAAATTCCAAAGTTTGAAAATTTACTGTCATTTCAATTTCGATACCTCAGTCTTGCCGATTTCTTTTTAGTGTATTTTTGTGCTAAAAAATCCCGCACATACGAGAAAAAAAATTGTAACCCACAAATTATAAAGGTAATTTTGCTTACGCTCCTTTTGGCCTCTTTGCTTTTGAAGACCAATAATATCTATAGTTTCATAAAATATGTCCACGTGGATATAGGGTATGGGGGGGGGTCGAAATTCCACGGCTGTCCGCAGGGTGGGGGGGGGGGTAAAAGTGGTGAAAAATTGTCCACGTGGTATATGGATAGCCCCTAATATATTTTTAATAATATAATATATATTTCTTTATTTATTAAATATTTGATATTTTCGCCAAGAAAATATTTTGATTTGAAGTCACAAATAGTTAAATTGAACAAAAAAAAAGACGAATTTCCAACGCAATAGTTGAATCCTCAACCAAAACAGATTAATTGTCAACCAAACAGTTGAATTTTTAACCAAAAAATATGAAATTTCTACTAAAACAGATGAATTTTTAAACCAAAAAGACCAATTTTCAACACAGAAGATTAATTTTCTATCAAAAAAGATGAATTCTCAACAAAACACATAAATTATTAACCAAATAGTTGAACTTTCAACCAAGAAGATAAATTTTTTAACAGAAAAAAACAAACTTATATTTTCAATTAAATACATTTGGTGTGATGCTAATTTCTAAAAAAAATTTAACTAGTTAGTGGAATTTTTTAACTAAAAAATATCAATTTTTAACCAAAAATGGTGTAGTTAAATTTTCATTAAATGAATTAATTTTCAATAAAAAAAAGGAATTTTCTACAAATCAGTTTAATTTTGTACCAAGCAGTTGAATTTTCAACGCAAGAATATAAATTTTCAAAAAAAATCGAATTTTCAACTAAAATTATGAATCTTTAACCAAAAAAATTCTTTTTAAGGAAGTAGTTCAACTTTCAAATAAGTAGTGGAATTTTCTAACCGAAAAATTAATACATATTCAACGCAAAATATAATTGTTGACATTTCAACAAAAATTATTTTAATTTAAAATAAAAAACAGTTGGATATAACCAACAAAATCGAATTTTCAACAAAATACTTGAATTCTCAACTAAAACTGATTAATTTTCAACCAGTTTCGTTTTTAACAAAAAAAAATTGTTTTTCTGCCAAAAAAGATGAATTTTCTACAAAGCCGTTGAATTTTCAACAAAAAATTTTATTTTCAACCGATACAGATTAATTTTGATCCAGACAGTTGCATTTGTAACCAAAAATAAATGTTCAACAAAATAATTGAATTTAAAAAAAAATCAGTCAAGAAAGAAAAAACGTTTCAATCAAATTGTTGAATTTTCAAGCCAATAAGACGAATTTTCAACAAAGTAATTAAATTTCGAACCAAATAATCAAATTTGTAACCAAAAAATATGAATTCTCAACCAAAAATTTAATATTAGACTTTTCAACCGAGAGGAATGAAGTTTAAATAAAAAATAGTTAGATTTTCTTATTGATTTCTATTAATTCAGTTCACATTTAAGTGGAAAAACGAGAAAAAGAGTGGCATAGGAAAAGGACTAAAGCCTGCGATAAATAAATAAAAATTGAAGTTCATTTTTAATACTTTTAAAATATTAGTTTAGAATCTGTCAATTTTGCTTAAAAAATAAAATTCAATTTTCCATTACATACTTTTTGATTTCAGACTATACACTTAAATTCGCATTTCACATGAGTTTAATACTTGCAAAATTTGATGACACTATTTTTTCAAATTTGTGACACGATTTACACTATTTTTTATCTCTGAAGTGAGCCTGAGGCCTGAAGAAATTTTCCTTTCAAATGCGTTCTTTTTTTTACTTTAAAGTATTTTTACGCGACTTTACGCCACCTTTTAAAAAGTTTTTTTTTTCATTTTCGACGATACTTTTTTCTCCAGAAAGATAATTTTTTGATATTTTTTTTCGTTGCATGGAGCACTTCGAAACCTGTGGTAATATTTTTCTCAATGTTTACAGGTTTGAAGGACGGAGACGTACATTTTCATCCACGACTTTCAAAGACTTTCTTTGGAAAGACGTGGGCGCGCATATGTGGCGGTATGCACCATACACTTGCGCTAGATACGGACGGAAAAGTTTTCGTTCTAGGAAGAAAAGAGTACGGGCGTCTTGGGCTTGGTGCTAATTGCGAAGATGCGACGCAGCTGGAACAAGTCGTTGCACTAAATTCTTCAAAGTGCATCGACATTGGAGCAGGAACTGCTCAGTCGTATGCTGTGGCCGATTCTGGTATGTTGTTAATCTCAAATATGAAATTACAGGGATCACAGTTCGATCACTTTTTTATCTAATTTAATTACCCCTTCAATAATCAAACTTCCCCAAAATAGCTAAAATCGGGAGTCCGGACCCTAGAGTGTTTACTTACCTGGAAACCCTGGAATTGTCAGGGAATTTTTTCGAGAGCGTGCTTAAATTTGTTTGAAATTGTAATATTAACTTATATAACAATTTTTTTTTAATTTGTAAACGTAGCTTTGTATTACTGGATTTAACTACTTTGTTGAAAACTCGTTTTTTTTTTTTGTTGGAAATTAATTTTATTAACTGAAAATTTCACTCATATTTTTTCGATGATAATTCAAATATTTGGTTGGAAATTCATGTATTTAGCTGAACGTTCGTCCTTTTTGGTAGAAAATTAATCTTCTTGGTTGAACATTCATGAGCTATTTTGTTCAAAATTAGTTTTTTCTTTGGCTAAACTTTTTTTTACTGAAAAATTAATCATTACAGTCGAAAATTTAACTATTTTGTTGAGAATTTTTGCTTGAGCATTAATTTTTGTAACTAAAAGATGAACTGTTCAATTGTTGGTAGAAAATTATCTTTTTTATTTTAAAATTTGTCTTTTTTCGTAGAAAATAATCTTCTTAGTTTAAAATGTATGTTCTTGTTTGAAAATTCAATTATTCTAGTTAAAGATTCATCGTTCTAGTTGACAATTCATCTCTTTGGTTGAACATTAATTTTTAAATTCTCATCAGAGAATATATTAGATTTGTGTAAAATCTTTTTGATTGAGTATTAATCTTCTTGTTTGAAAATTTAAGTATTCCAGTCAAATATTAATCATTTTAGTTGAAAATTCATCCTTTTGGTTGAAAATAAAACTACTTGGTTGAAAGTTGAACTTTTTTGTCAAAAATCCATCTTTTTGGTTTAAAATTCATCTATTCCAGTTGAAGATTCATCACTTTAATTAAAAATTCATCATTCGGTTTAAACAATTTTTTTGTGTGGAAAATTAACTTTTTTTACTAAAAATTCAACTATTCCGTTGGAAATTTGTCTCTTAGTTGAAAGTGCAACTATTTTGTTGAAAAATCGTCTCTTCTGTAGTAGAAAATTGATCTTTCTGTTTGAAAGTTAATCTTCTTATTTTACAATTTAAATATTCATAATTTTTGTTGAAAATTCATCTTTTTGGTTGAAAACAAAACCACTTGGTTGAAAGTTACACTCTTTTGTTAAAAATTCATCTTTTTGATTCAAAATTCATCTATTCTAGTTGAGATTCATCATTTTAGTTTAAAATCCATTACTTTGATTGAAAATTTGCTGTTTTTTAAAATGGAAAATTAATTTTTTAACTAAAGATTTAACTATTCCATTTTTGGTTGAAAACTGATATTTTTTAGTTCGAAATTGAACTATTTGGTTGAAAATTGATTTTTTGTTTAGTTCAAAATTTAACTATTTGATTGAGAATTCGTGTATTTTGTTGAGAAATCATCTTTTTGATAGAAAATTAATCTTTTTGATTGAAAATTCAACTATTTGGTTACAATTTCATGTATCTTGTTAAAAATGCAATATTTTTACTTGAAAAGTTAGGACTGTGAAGCGGTTCGAATTGAATTAAATATAGTACCCATACCCACATTCATTTTACCAAAATATGCACTGAATTGTAAGTATAAGAAGATAAAATAAACATTTGTTTAAATTATTATTCAAATTCATAGACTTTAGATACAAATTCAAGAAATAATTATGTTTTTAGTATTACAGAATTATTTAATTAATCGATGGTGCTAATATATTTAAGAATATCGTGTAATATGATTTATCAAAAGGTTTCTAAATTAAACATATCAATTAATATAAATGGCGTTGTAAACTATGAACAGTGCTAAAATGTTTGTTTATTTATATTGCAAATAATAGATTACCAAAAGAAACTTAAAATGCTTTAATTTAAATTGTACTTGAAACAATTGTTAATGTGTAAAATAGAATTGGGAAAAAATATTTCATTCATTTGAACGTTCAGAACTTCAGGCACATTAATAAATTCGTGAAACTGTATACATATTCCGAGTTTTAAAAAAATGCGAAATATTTGAATGGCTCCGTACTATAAAAAATTATACCTGGAAAAAACTTGAGATACCTGAAAAAAAACCTTTAATTGTCAAGGAATTTTTTTCCAGCATTTGAGTAGACACCCTATAATAAATAAAGCCCCACTTTTCACATAAAGTTAAGCTACTGCAGGGTGCACAGTCTTCCCCTTTTTTTCTTAGTTTCCCCATTTTCTTGAAATCCCACCTTTTCCCTATTCTCAAAAAAGTTCCCCTTTTTCCTCTTTTCTCTTTAAATACACGATATTCGAAAATACAATATTTGAATTACGCGGAAAATTCTGTGAAACTAGTAAGTGTACCCATTACTGAATAATAATTAAAGCAATTATAGCACTTGAATAAATTATTTATGAATAAATAAGGTACCAATAACAATACAAAATATATAGTTCTTTTTAAATAAGTATTAGAATGTGAACACTTTATATACCTACCTAATTAAAAAATGGAATATTCCAAATTCATCAACTGCAATGTTAAATGTTCTAACTTGAGCGATTTTTAATTTGAGTTTAAGAGCACTGACGTGTAGGGCGGAGTGAAAATGCTAAAACAAATCAAATCCTTGTAGCTGAGGGAAAAAAACTTGTGGGTTGGCATTCGACGAAAGTGAAAAAAATTGTAGTCAGTAAAATTGAACGATATCAAATTCAAAATATTTCCTATTGGCTCAAAAATTATGACGAATTTGTTATATTTGCAGCTTTTACTAGTGAACAATAATAAAAAATAACGAAATTTAACAATAAATTTTTTTGCGCAGTAACAATTTTTTTGAAAATGTGCAAAAAAATGTTTTTTTTTTTTTTTTGATTGAGTCATATGCTCACATTTAAAAAAAAATTGAATATGTCGAACATGAAATTTATTCAGCTTGAACCAAAGAAACATTTTATCATTTTGCTTCTTCGGAAAAAAAAACTTTTGTCGTGATTAAGGAGTTTTGGGATGTCATATTTTTTTGCGATTTTGGAATGTTATATACACCACGAAAAAAAATGTTTGCCATGAATAAAAAATAACATGTTTCTTTGGTTCAAGCTGAAGAAATTTCAGGTTCGAATCAATCCAAAAAACATGTTTTTGTACATTTTCCAAAAATTGTAAATAAGTTAATTTAAAAAAATTTTAATTGTAAATTTAAAAAACAGAACAGAAGATATTAAACCGATTTCAAAAAAAAATTTCTTTAATTGTTTTGAATATTGGACATCAAATTGTTATCCCTCAGCTCAAACGATTCGATTAATTTGAGCATTTTTACTTCAGAGTGTGGTTTTAAATTTACATTGAAAATATTAATTATAGTAAGGAAGAAATGACAAATCTTGGAAAGAGATATTCATGAGAACGATGTTAAACATATCAAAATTGTGTATGTAACTAATTTTTTTTCTGACTTTTTTATATCACTGTGAATGGATTTCCAACGACCTAAGTATATCCAATTTTTAAAAATAAATTCTTTAATGGCAGAAATCATTGAAAATTATTTAAAAGTATAACATTTCTTATAAAAAGATTGTTTGTCCTTTTCGACATATAAAAATAAATGTTTAATCTTTCCCCTATTTTCCCCTTTTTCGTGAGAAAATCACCCTATTTCCTCTTTGAGCTCCTTTTGTGCTGTGATCCCTGCTATTGTACCGCTGTTATGCCTGTATAGTGTATATACCATTAAGCCATTTCCCTTTCGGGGTAGGCGTGACACTACCCGATTCGGGTAGTGTTTCTAGGTTGATAACTTGTAGTAAATAACTACAAGTGTGGGCTCACCACACCCACCATGTGCCAACAGCACTCAGTTTTCTCGAATGGTCACCCATCCAAGTGCTAACCGCGCCCAACGCTGCTTAACTTCAGTGATCTGACGAGAACTGGTTTTTTCAGCGTGGTATGGCTGTTGGCTGTTGTAATTGTCAACTAAATGTTTCAAAACTCAAAATACATACTTTGCAAGTAAACATTAATTTGAATATTCTTAACTAAATTTTGTATTTCAGGAAAACTATACGCTTGGGGAATGGGTTCGGATGGCCAACTGGGAACCGGAAATGACGAAGACGCATTGACACCTGTGGAAGTAAAAGGAAAGCAACTAGAGGATAAGAAGGCCATGAGAGTATCGAGTGGTGGTCAGCACGCTTTACTTTTAGCAATTAAAAGAAGATAACTAAATTAACGATAAATTGATTACAACCGCGAAGTTGTATGTTAACATAACCGCTGTGAAAATTTGTTAAATTCACAACTCGCGGATGTAGGTGTAACTAACGCGCTAACTTTCCAGTGATGAGAACCGGCATACTTTGTACGTAAATATTCGTCTACGAAGTGAAAAGTGTTCAATCTTTAATATAATATTTTTTCGACTGAAGTATTTGATGAATTAATTTGTTGCTAGAATAAAGTATTTCTTATTTTCTATGCTGAAAACTTCAGTCCGACTGTATTTTTGTATTTTTAAACGTTATCTACATACTTTCTAGTATTTTTTTCTGTATGTAATATCTATCCATTTACATTTTGTTATAGTGATAAGAGTTCGAGTGTTGAAGAGAGTTGCTGTAGAAAGCGTTTTTAACAATAAGATTTGACCAATACCAATTGTGTGTTCGGAATGGAATTGTGAAATTTTTCAATGAAGCTGCTCATTGTTATAGTAATAAATTTTTCCACGGTATTTGATTCTTTCTTCATTACCTTTCACGGCGAGTCTCGAAACTTTTGAACCCAAAAGTTGTTGAACTCAATGTTTCTTTACAGAAAGTCTCTTTCTGATGATTTATGAGTACACTGTAAAAAAATCTTTTGTGATATTTACAATTAGATTGTAATTTCACGAGCAGTGTATTTTAAATTACAATGTATAACCTGGTAAATATACCAATGTCGCTCCGAAATTCACGATCTACTCCAACTTCACCCCATGGAACAGTATGAAATAACTGTCCGATGTAAATTTACTATGTCTGACGATGGAAATTATTTGATCAGCGTGGCACGTAGTCAATTTACGTTAGTGAATAAATTTAAATATGCTTATAAATTAACACTTTTTTTGGTAAAGTTGCAGTATCTAGCATAATTTCACACACGGGTAGTATTGTTACGTCTTGGCATCCTGAGAAATTACAAACAGGACATAAATCGACAAACTGACAGAAAGACATGGCGCTTTGGACTTTATCATAAAATTACGTCTCAGAGCCTCTAATATTGCTCTAATAGTGATGAGTTCTATGTGAATAAAAAAAATATGTCTTTTTTATTCAAAACGATACCTGAGAAAAGTAATATACGCTTTATTTATCCTGATACAGTGCTTGAAAATTTATAACCTCACGAACATAACCTAAAAATTGAAATGTGGTCCTGACAATTTACGTCCTGCATTTTTTTTACAAAAGTGTGTAAATTTACATCGTCGCACGTAGGTCAAATAATTTCCATCGTGGTACGATGTAAAATTACACCAACTTTTTTTACAGTGTAGTTCAAAGGCAAATTTCAAATCTTGAAGAGACTAAAACCTTTTTTAAATTAAAAAAAAATTCTCTCACTTTGATGAAAACCAGGAAATTAAATTAAAATATTGCGAAATACATTTTTAATATAATAACTCCCCATTCTACAGGCTTTTTTTCGTTTTGCTAAATACCGATTTTATATGAATTCGGGCAATCTGACCCTAGTGATGTCACGGAATCTTTTGGGGCTGAAATATATTGTTTGCCAAGGCAAAATATGAGACGTATTTTTTGATTTTTACAAAAAAAAAATTTAAGAACTTAGGAGTACTTGAATATTTAGGTGAATTATGCAAAAATTAACAATTAAAAGTTCTATCTGCATTAGGGTGGTGCAATTTTTTTTCTTCGAATTTCCATGCATATCGTCCGGAAACTTGTTCGAACCCACAAAAATATATTCCCGTAAGAAAAAAATACGTTTTTGTAAATTTTATTGAGAATGTTCGATATTAACCAAATCGAGTTGAAACTCCACATTCCTCTTCACAATTAACCATAGAATACGAATAAAATATTAATTTTTAAATATTGCCCCCTTAAGTCTGTTTTCTAGGGTCCAAAAAGAAACCCATAAGGGGAAAAATGGGTTTTGCTCATAATTAGGTGTTTACATAAATTGTTTAAACAATTTATTATTGTTTTTAGCAATTTTCTCTTACAATAGAGTTAGAAAGTCACGGTTTTTTCAAACAAATTTCAATTACATAACAATTACAATTACATAAATGTTAACAAACATAATTGTTTAAACAATTTATTATTATTGTTAATAATATTCTCTGCGAATAATGCTAGAAACTTGCAGTTTTTTCAAAAAATTTCCACTTTTTGTCAAATTTTTAATTAGAGTGAGGTAAATAATAAATTAAAGTTAACAAAATTATTTGTTTAAACAATTTATTATTTTAAATGATATCGTCTTTGAATAATGTTAGAAAGTTGCGGTTTTGTTTGAAATATTCAACTTTTTGTCCACTCTTCACTCACGAGTTTGGTAATAATTATTGCAATTTCACAAACATAATTGTTTAAACAAATTATTATTGTTAAAAACTATCTTCACCTATAGTAATGCTAGATAGTTGTGGTTTTTTCTCAAATTTTCCACTTTTGGTCAACTTTTCACTCATTGAGTAAAGGAATAATTAATGCAAGTTAACAAACATAATTTGTTAAACAATTTATTATGGTTTATAATGATCTTTCCATAGATAATTGCTGGAAAGTTGCGGTTTTTTCTGAATTTGTTGACTTTTTATCAACTTTTTACTTGATGAGTTAATAATTAATGCAAGTTAGGAACAAATAATAAATATTAATTTAAACAAAAAGGCTCTCAGTAACTACTTGGAGGAAAATTTACATTCAATGTGATCCATATAGAAAATTTAGAGAATATTTTAAATATCTATTTTATTTCAGAAGAATATATTCACAAAGAAGAAAGAGATAGTTTAAAATATGATTCTCTCTAAAATTTATTTCTTATTTGTTCATAACTAAAAAAGCAAATCAAAGTTAAACATTTTAGAGAAACCAGCAACTTTCTAGAACTTATCTATGATAAGATAGTTATAAACATTAATAAATTGTTTCAACAAATATTTTTGTTAACTTACATATTACCACCTCACTAAGTTCAAAATTTCAGGAAAAAACTGCAACTATCTGGCATTACAATATATAGTTGAAGATAGCCCCAAACAATAATAATTTGTTTAAACAATTATTTTTGATGAATTTAATTAATTATTAAGTCACTCCAAGTGAAAAATAGACAAACAGTATAAAATTTCAGGAAAAAACCGCAACTTTCTACCATTAAGCGAAGAGAGTATTATTAAAAATAATAAGAAATTTTTTTAAAAATTATTTTTGTTAACTTGAATTAATTTATTCTTCACTCTAATTGAAAAATGAACAAAAAGTTCTAAATTTCAGAAAGAAGCGGACACTATCTAGTAATAATATACAATAAGATAGCTACAAACAATAATAGTTTGTTTAAACAATTATTTTTGCTGAAATGAATTAAATATTAACCCACTTCAAGTGAAAAGTAGACAAAAAGTTGAAAATTTCAGAAAAAACCGCAATATCTAGCATTATTCAAAGAGAATATTATTTAAAATAATGATAAATTGTTTAGACAATTATATTTGCTAACATTAACTATTATCTCACTCTAATTGAAAATTGGACAAAAAGTGGAAAAATCTTGAAAAATCCGCGACTTTCTAACTCTATTATTAGTCTATTTTTAGATAAAATTGCTAAAAACAATAATAAATTGTTTAAAAAATGTATGTAAGTATCTAATTATCAGTATAAAGTAGTATTTTATGTATTAGAAACAAGTTGCCTTTAAAAAAACCGCAAAAAAGCATAATTAGCGCCAAAAAAATGCAAAACCCATTTTTTACTTATGGGGTTTTTTGGGACCCTATAAAACTGACTTATGGGGGTGATAGTTAAAAATTAATATGTTATTTGTATTCTATTGCTAATTGTAAAGAGAAATGTTAAGTTTTAACTCAATTCAGCTAATATTGACAATTCTGAATAAAATTAACAAAAACGTATTTCCTTCTTTTGGGAAATACGTGTTAAAATTCATGGGACTTGTGCCACCTCTAAATATCATTTTTTTCAACAACAACAAAATATATTTATTTTTGTCTGGATTCAAACAAATTTCTGGGCGATATGCGTTCCAATGCGTTTGGGCCACCCTAATATGCAAGCGTTTAAATCTTTTAAAGAATATTTAAAAATTACGAAAATGGCGTACATTTTTCGAAAACACTAAAAGGTCAAGTTTTTCAGAAAGTCCACGTTTAATTTTATTCTTGATATTTTTTAGAAACTTATTTTTTTATAATATAAAATAAATTTTTCAAAATATAATTTATTTTTTTAAACATTGATAGCTTTACGACTTGAAGAAGCTGAGAAAATATTATTTACAGAATTCAGAAATATCGGGTCTTTTAGATTTTAAAATAGATCATTGATAAAATTATGATTGTTGCTGTATTGTTTTGAATAATTTTACTACTAGCTTTACTATGCTTTTTCTGTTTTTTCTGCTTCTTGTTTTATTTTCTCACAATTCTACTTTCCATGCATGTGCTTTTTGAAAAAAATCTAAAATATCTGATATTTCTAAATTCGGTAAACCTACATATATTCTGTAAATAATATGATTTTAGTTTATTTGAGACATAAAACTATGAATTTTTAAGAAAATAATTGAAATTTTGAACAATTTATTTTATATTATTAAAAAAATAATTTTTTCGTTGTGAAGGAGTAGTTTAGAGAAGACAGAACTAACATATATTAATATGCATCTAAAAAAATCAAATTTGGCCTTTTTGAGAAAATTTACTTTTTAGTTTTTTCGAAAAATGTACGCATTTATATGTATTACATATTGTATTTTTTAGAATTTTTTTAAGTTTTCTTAAGGGATTTAAAAGAAAATTAAATTTTTTGTTAAAAAAACGATAAATACTTATCTCAATCGGTCTACTAAATAAATACATATTTTCTGTGAAAATAGAATAGAATTTTTTCTTATTTCAAAAAGGGCTCGATACTTTTTTTAAATATTTAAAACGTTTCAAAACTATTCAAAAATAATAAAAAATCAAGAAAAGTCGAGGGCAAAAACGCTTTAATAACCTTAATGACAAAAAACTATTTTCTGTTATACAAACACCTCCATAGAACGCACGGTTTTCAATTGATCCAATTGCTTTATAACATTTTTTTTACTCAGTTATAAGCAATAAAAAAAGAAGAATT
This sequence comes from Andricus curvator, assembly GCA_932195095.1. NCBI lineage: Eukaryota > Metazoa > Arthropoda > Insecta > Hymenoptera > Cynipidae > Andricus > Andricus curvator. Next base: position 41,973 of record CAKNYM010044191.1, on the reverse strand, counting down.
TTAAATATGTTATTAATTAAGAAAGTACATCAATGTTTACTTAAACTATTATTTTTGAGTCTATAAATTATCTTTTTTGGTTAAAAATGTAAATATTTTTTTGAAAATTCAACTGTTTTGTTAAAAATTCAACTATCTGCTTGAAAATGAACTTTTTCGTTGAAAATTCATATTTCGGGGTTGAACATTCAACTGTTGTGTAACAAATTCAACTATATTAGGTTAAAAATCAACTTTTTTGTCGAAAATTTAACTGCTTTGTAGAAAATTTGTATTTTTAGCTAAAAAAATTTCCATATTTTGGTAGAAATTAAGTCTTTTTCTGTTAAAAATGCAAATGTATCTGTTTTGAAAATCTAATAAAATCTTATTCGATTTAATTTTGTTGAAAATTCATTTTTTTTGTTAGACATTCATAACTTTATTTGAAAATTCATCTTTTTCGTTGAAAATTCAACTATTTTTTTGAAAATTAGTTTTTTCTCGAAGACTAATTTTTTAAACTAAAAATTGGTTAAAAATTCATTTAATTTGTTAAAAATTCGTCATTTTGTTAGGAAATTATTCTTCTTGGTCCATAATTCATTTTTTTTGGGTTGAAAATTCATGTATTTTGTTGAAAATTGTTTGTTTTTTTTGTGTAGAAAACTCATTTTTCCATCTGCACATTGAACTATTCCACTTTTGGTTGAAAATTCATCTTTTTTTATTAAAAAATCAACTATTTGGTTGAAAATTCATGTATTTTGTTGAAAATTGTTTTTTTTTTGTGGAAAACAAATTTTTCCAACTAAAAATTGAACTATTCCATTTTGGTTTTAAAATTGATTTTTTAATTGAAAATTCAACTATTTGGTTGAACATTCATGTATTTTGTTGAAATATCGTATTTTTTTGGAAGGAAATGAATCTTCTTGGTTCATAATTCTTTTTTGTGGGTTGAGAATTAATGTATTTTATTCAAAATATTGTTTTTTTTGGTAGAAAACTAATTTTTCCAAATTAAAATTGAACGACTTGGTTGAAAATTCATGTATTTTATTGAAATTCGAAATTTTTGATGGAAAATTAATCTTATTCGTAGTAAATTGTTCTTCTTGGTTGAAAATTCATCTCTTTTGTTTAAATTTGTTAAAAATTTATTTTTTTTATTGAAGATTCATCATTGAAGTAAAAAATTCATTTTTCTTTTGTTGCAACTGAGTTTTATTTTATTGAAAACTTAACTATTCCATTTTTGTTAAAAATTCATGTATTTTGTTGGATGTTCTTCTTTTCAGGTAGAAAATTAATCTTCAGGGTAGAAAATTCAATTATTTTGTTGAAAATTAGTTTTTTTTTGTCATAAATTATTGTACTTTTTACTGAAAATTGATCCATTTTAATTAAAATGTCATGTATTTTGTTAAAAATTCGTCCTTTTTAAATTCGAAGCATTCTAGGCCCTGCTTTTTTATTAACTATATAAAAATCATTTTATTTGAAGGATTGCTGTAAGAAAAAAATTGAGCTTTGATTTCGTTTTATTCACAACGTATAACTACAGAATGTAACATTAACGCAGTATTTTCAATATTCTGTACTGATCATAGATCGAAAAGGGTATGTTTTCGAATCATAAACTACTAGAAACGGTGTAATTACAACTTGATAATTGAATCAATGGAAACTGAATGATTAAACTAATAAGGATACTAAATGCATGTCGTGAATTTCGACCCATTTTAATCTTCCTAATTATAACTTTGAACTTAACTAGGTAGCTTTGGTTGTTCAGCCACGTTACCCTTCAGAGCATTTTCGTCTTGCATGGTGAGTTGGGTGAGTTTTTTGCCGATTTTGTCGTGTACTTCGAAGTACTTAGCGATGCATCGGTCCAAACATATTGACTCGCCTTTCCCAAGGTCTGGTTCTCTGTATTTTGGAGGAATACATTTTTTGTGACAAGCTGATGTCATCCGATTGTACATGTCCGACATCATCTCGATCTCCAACTCCTGGACCAATTTGAATTTTTCCTCGTCTAACTGCGGCAGCGCCGTCATTTTGATGGATGATTAAATACTTCGTTTACCACGTCAAGGGCGTTGTTCTTGAATGGTCAGTCACTGATTCTTCATTCAGTGCGTTTCGAATACGTTCTCTTGATTTCATGCTCTCATATCTCCGGGATATGATGTACCTTTTCGATAATACAAAACCATACAATCCTCCGCTGATACAAAGGCTCCTGCAAATATCGAAATTTTCTGGTAAGTAATTATTAGATTCAAGAAATTACGGCTCTTCAGGGTTGCTACGCAAGTTCGGTTTCAAAATTCCATGACTTTTCCAGGTATTCCAGGTCTACTTTTGAAAAAATAAGGTGAATTCTATTAAATTTCAACTTAATTTTTAATCAATACAAAATATAAAAGGCTTTTTAATAATAATTAACTTTAAACAATTCTCACTTATATTTTTATAACATTTTTAAAATCTCTGGAATTATAATTTTTTTTATTAGTTAAAAAATAGGCGCGAAAAAAGATTCCAGACATTTGTTCAAATTGCCGTGACTTCCCAGTCTTCTAGAAACGCTGCTCTTATATTATTTTTATTATTTAAAAACATCATGAGCCAAATCGAAGTTGCAAAGGCTATCTTTCACATTCGTCATATAATTCTGGGTGGCCGCAAAACCTAATTTTCAAAAGTCCCTGATTTTTCCATGACTAATTTTTCATTTTACCTGGCCATTAATATTTAGAGAACCAAATTCTTACATTTAAAAAATTTTAATATACAATTTTTTATAAATAATTCCATTTTTAATTTTTATAAATTATGATTTATTGATTTAAATGTAATAGAAACATTAACGTGATGTAAATGATCCTTTGAAATTAACAAAAATTCAAAAGTATTCGATTGATAAGACTTCAAAACAATCCAAGTTACACACAAACGAATTCAAAATGAATTGGAAAAAATTCAAATAATCGAAATATTCCATTGATTTCAGTGAAAATTTGAGTGAATTCAGAAGAATTTAAGGAAAGTGAAAAAAATTCTATGAAATTCATGAAAATTGAAGGTGAATTAAAAAAAAATCAAATAAATTGAAAACAATTATAAAATATGAAAAAATGCATTGAATTCAGTTTTGAACTGAGTTTAGAAAATTTAAGGCAATTCAAACAATTTGATGAAACAAAAGTAAAGTAAAAAACAAAAAGTAAAGAAATCCAAGGAATTCAGTAAAATTGAGTGAATTTAGAAGAATACAAGTGAATTAAAAAAATTCAAGAGAACTCCACATAATTTAAAAGAATTCAGGATAAATTAATAAGAATTCAGGGTGAATTCCAAATTAACTAAAATGAATTGCAAAAAATATTTGAAAATTTTGAAACCCTACGAAATCCCACACTTCTTGTGAACGAATTCTTTGAAATCTATTAAAATATTATAAAATCCCTTGAAATTATATGGAATTTGCTCATATTTCCTTGGAATATTTTAAAATACCCTAAAATATATCGTATCCTTTAAAATTTCTTAGAATTTTTAAAAATACTCTAAAATCTTTTAAATTCTTTGAAATTCCTTCAAATGATTGAAATCATATCAAAATTACTTGGAATCTTTTAAAATACTCTAAAATATTTAAAATCCGTGAAAATATTTCGAAAACCCTTGAAACTTTTAAAAGCACTTTCAAATTTCTTGGAATCTTTTAAAATACACTAAAATATTTAAAATCCTTTG
>CAKNYM010044191.1:13340-38213 GCA_932195095.1 Andricus curvator | reverse complement strand
ATTTCTTGGAATCTTTTAAAATACACTAAAATATTTAAAATCCTTTGAAATCCCTTGAAACTTTTTAAAACTCTTTAAAATTACTTGGAATTTTTAAAAATATCCTAAATCCTTTGGAATCCCTTCAAATTATTGAAATCCATTAAATAGATCTTGGAATTTTTTTAAATACCATAAATTTTGTAGAAAGATTTAAAAAGTGGTTAATTCATTGAAAGAAATGTGGTTAAAGTGATGTATCATTTTAAAAAGTGACTATAGTGACTATCTTAAATAAGTAATTAAAAAGTGATTTGAGAAAAAAGTGACTATGTGGCAGCTCTGATTATTCTTGCCAATTACCTGCAGTTACTTAAAGTGCTTCTTACAAAAATTCCCTGACTTTGGCTATTTTTTTTAAAAACCCCTTTTCTCTGATCAACAAAATTAACTCATTTTTCCCTGACTTTCCCTGACCAACAAAATTTCCTGACTTTTCCCACACTTCCGGCCATCCTGTAATTGTTATTACATTTTCAACGTAATTATAATTTCATTCCAAATCGGAATATGCAAGTTCTTGAAAGAATTCTGAGACTCATGCATTATCTAATCACGATTTAAAACTGCAGATAGAAAAATTTCAAGAATGCCAATTTAAGTATATAAGCTGAAATTGTGATAATTATTTATATTGTGTAATTTTTAAAATTGTAGTGCTTATCCTCGAGGGAATCAGCATTCTCAAAGGAAAGACCGGAAAGACAAATCACCAATACGTAATCTTTTATCAAATAATGTCATTAGATTAGTAAAGTTAGGATTAAAAATACTAAATTTCATCTATATTTTACCTCAAGTTTGCCAAAAAGGAATTTATTGATTGAATATATATAATATAAAAATTAAATTGCAAATAGCGAACAGATTTTTGAGGTTATGAAAGACGAAAAACGTTATCATAATTGGGATAATTTTGGGGAAAAGAGGAATGAAGTAAATTAAAACTAAGACAAAAAGGACATACCTACCATCCAAGAAATATCTTTGTGTGAACTGATAATTTGCTCCAGCTTTTCATTACCACTTTTTCATTAAAAACTTTAAAACGTGAAGAATCCTCTGCGTGCACCTCCACGTTCAATTTCAAAGGTCACTTCACATGTTTGACAAATTGTGTGTCGTGGTTCGTGACTCGGGAATATGTATGTAATATGAAGCCACCTTTTCGTTTGTCTCCGTTTGTCTCGGGTCTCTTCAAAAAAATATTTGTTTTCCTACAGTTTTTGTGAAGTTTTACCAGTTTCCTACACAAGAAGTTCATAAATATTGACGAACAAAATATTCTTAAGGAATATACAAAATAGAAGTGACTTTTAACCTTCAGGAAGGTTTTTCACGCGGAAGTGATTTGAGTTCATGTTTTCCTAACCTCCAAGAAGAAAAAAAGTAAAGGTAAATTAGAAGGCATTAATATCGTTTTACCTCCAATGCTTTCCAAAATATATTTTTTCAAAGACTTGCTCGCAATCGTAAAAAAATTCAGTGAAATTCAAAGTGCCGTTTAAATAAAAAACGATAAACACGTATCCACATATTTTCGTTTTGCTCACAAAAATGTCCTTCATTCCGAGTAGTATTTTAGCCGTGGATCGTCCTCTGAAAATATTCGTTAAGGAAAGTAATGATTACGAAGAACCTCTAGAAAAAAAAGTGAAAAGTGAGGAACTCGGTTTCAAAGGTCTAGAAGCCAAAATTGCCTACGAAGAAACGATTAGTCAAGAAAGTAGTCGCGATACTCAAAATAATGAAGCAAAAAGCAAAGTTAGTAGTCACAGAAGAAGGATAAAACCTACTCGAAAAGGGCAAAAAGTCACTCAAAAAAATTCAGTTGAAAACGTGTCAATAAATTCGATTTTCAAAGCGATTGAGCAGAAAGATATGGCGTTTTTGGTGTCTAATTTGCATTCTGGTAACGTTAATATCTCCGATAGATTTGGCTGGACACCTTTAATGTCTGCAGCATACGCTGGAAATTTAGACATCGTAGAATTCCTTTTAAAACTCGGAGCGAATAAAAAAATAAGAGATAAATCAGGACTAACAGCGTCACAATTAGCTTCTAAAAATAAATTCACAGAGATAGAAGAAATTCTGAAAAAGAGAGAAAATAATTCTACGGAGGCATGTGAAGATTCTTCCGGAAATTTAACCACCCTGGTTGATAAAAGGATACCAGAAACGAACAATAATTTTTACTGCAGCGTGTGTAACTCGGAATTTAAGGATACGACGCTGAAGGAACACGAATCGTCGATTGTTCATGTTTTTAATACGAAACCGAAGCTATTAAATGCTCATTATTTGGTTCCCAAGGGTAGCAAAGGATACCAGATGCTTATAAATTCAGGATGGGATGAAGAACATGGTCTGGGTCCTTCTGGTGAAGGCAGGAAGTACCCGATTAAAACTACCTTAAAACAGGATCGAAAAGGCTTGGGGCTTGACAAGAAAAATATTTCAAGAGTGACTCACTTTCAACCTGGAGATCCCAAGGCTGTTAAAACCTCTAGAATGTTTAATCAGAGGACATTGAAGAGGAAAGATCGAGAAAGAGATCTCAGGATGGAAGCGAGAAAGGAAAAAGCTATTCGTAAAGCTTTGTCTTAATTTGGAGAAATTTTCACTCGAATTTATTAAGTGTATGTGGAATTTCAAATCGGGGAATAAAATTAGGGTGGCCGTAGGTCAGGGAAAACCTGTAAATCAGAGAAAATCCAGGGAATTTTATTGGTCACGGAAAGTCAGGGGTTTTTAAAACAAAATCTTGCATAAGTCGGGGAATTTCTATAAGAGGCACTTTAAATAACTGTGAAGGATGATAAAATTGAAATTTTGATTTGAAATTGTTTTATTCTGTTTATAAAAGATTCTATGTTCAAATTGTAACAAGATTAAAATTCCAACTTTTGAGTATTAATGGTCAGGGAAAAGTTAGGAATTTTTGAAAATGATGTTTGCAGTCACCCTGATATAATATTTTTTTTTGCAGTTGCTTCCTACTAACGATTATATTTTTATTAAAAAATTATATTAATTGGTTGAAAATTCAACAATTTTTTTGAAAAATCATCATTTTTTGTTTAAAATTCATCATTTTAGATGAAAATTCATCTCTTTGGTTGAATGTTGAAATATTTTGTACTTTTCTAGAAATTAATTTTTTTTGTTAAAGTTTCATATGTTTGGTTGAAAGATGAACTATTTTGTTGAAAATTGTTTTCTTTTTGGTTTAAAATGAATTTTTTTACCTGAAAGTGTAACTTATGCACTTTTGGTTGAAAATTTATCTTTTTTAGTTAAAAATTCTTCTTTTTTTGGTAGAAAACTAATCTTGGTTTGAAATACCCTCTTTTTTTGGTTAAAAATGCAACTTTTTGGTTGTGAATTAAATTTGTTGTTGAAAATTAATATTTTCGGGTTGAAAATTCATCTGTTTTACGGAAAATTCATCTTTTGTCTTGAAAGTTCAAAGTTCAAATAAAAATTCAACAATTTAGTTGAAAACTTGACTGTAATTTGTTGAAAATTCATGTTTTTAAATTTATTTTTTACTGAAAAATTAACTTTTTTCTTTTTTGGTATAGAAAGTTAATCTTCTTGGATGAAAACTCGTTTTTTTGTTTTAAAATTCATCTCTTTTGACAGAAAGGTCATATTTTTGGTTGAAATATCAAACATTACATTTTTTGTTGAGAATTCATCTTTGTAGGTTAAAAACTCGGATTTTTTGAAAATTCAACTCTGGTTGAGAATTTAACTTTTTTTTTGGAAATCGTTTTCTTTTTGTTGGTGTATCAACTATCATATTTTTTGTTAAGATTTTATCTTTTTGTTGAAAATTCAACTTTCCGGGTTGAAAGTTTGACTATTTTGTTAAAGTGCAACTATTTTTGTTTGTAATAATCTAACTAAAAATTCGACAATTTGGTTGGATATGTATCTTTGTAGGTTGAAAGTTCAACTATTTTGTTGAAAATTCGTCTATCCTGCTTTAAATTTTCAACTATTTGGGTGTAAATGCAACTATTTGGTTAAAATTGATTTTTTTAATTCAACTATTTTGTTAAAAATGCAACTGTTTTCGGTCGAAATTCAATCTTTTCTGTTTGAAAATTCCATCATTTTGTTGAAGAATAATCTTGGTAGGTTGAAAATTCAACAATTTGGTTAAAACTTGAAATGTTTTGTTGAAAATTTAGTTATTTTGTTGAAAATTTAATTAATTGGTTGAAAATTTAATTATTTTGTTGAAAATTTAAGTATTTTGTTGAAAATTTAAGTATTTCGTTAGAAAGTAATCTTTTCTGGTCGAAAATTAAACTTTTTTGTTGAACATTCGTCTATTTGGACAGAACATTCGTTCTTTCAGATTGAAAATTCATCTTTTTTTGGATTGAAAATTCAACTGTTTTACGGAAAATTCATCGTTTGTCTTGAAAGTTCAAAGTTCAAATAAAAATTCAACAATTTGGTTGAAAACTTGACTGTACTTTGTTGAAAATTCATGTTTTTAAATTTATTTTTTACTGAAAAATTAACTTTTTTCTTTTTTGGTATAGAAAGTTAATCTTCTTGGATGAAAACTCGTCTTTTTTGTTTTAAAATTCATCTCTTTTGGCAGAAAGGTCATATTTTTGGTTGAAATATCAAACATTACATTTTTTGTTGAGAATTCATCTTTGTAGGTTAATAACTCAGATTTTTTGAAAATTCAACTCTTCTGTTGAAAATTTAACTATTTTTTTGAAAATTATTTTCTTTCTGTTTATATATGAACTATCACATTTTTTGTTAAGATTTTATCTTTTTGTTGAAAATTCAACTTTCCGGGTTGAAAGTTTGACTATTTGGTTAAAGTGCAACTATTTTTGGTTGTAGTAATCTAACTAAAAACTCGACAATTTTGTTGGATATTTATCTTTGTAGATTGAAAGTTCAACTATTTTGTTGAAAATTCGTCTATTCTGCTTTAAATTTTCAACTATTTGGCTGTAAATGCAACTATTTGGTTAAAAATTATTTTTTTAATCGAAATTCAATCTTTTTTTTTTTTTTTTTTAAATTCCATCATTTTGTTGAAGATTCATCTTGGTAGGTTGAAAATTCAACAATTTGCCTAAAAATTCAAATGTTTTGTTGAAAATTTAAGTACTTTGTTAAAAAGTAATCTTTTTTGATCGAAAATTAAACTGTTTTGTTGAACATTCGTCTATTTGGACGGAAAATTCGTCCTTTTAGATTGAACATTCATCTTTTTTGTTGAAAATTCAACTGTCTTTTTAAAAATTCAATTATTTGGTTAAAAATGGAACGGTTTTTGGTTGAAGTTTAATCTTTTTTGTTTAAAAATTCGACTATTTGGTTGAAAAGTCATCGTTGTAAGTTAAAAGTTCAACAATTTGGTTAAAAATTCAATTAGTTTGTTGGAGGTTCAATTACTTTGTTGAAAATTGAACTATTTTGTTGAAAATGCAACTGTTTTTGGTTGAAGTTTAATCTTTTTCGTTTGAAAATTCGATTATTTTGTTAAAAATTAGTATTTGTAGCTAGCAAATTCAACTATTTGGTTATAAGTAAAAAATATTTTGTTAAAAATCTAATCATTTTTTTTTCGAAAAATCAAGTACTTTGTTAAAGATAAATTTTTTTGTCGAAAATTCAACTGTTTTGTTGAACATTCGTCTACTTGGACAGAAAAATTGGTCCTTTTAGATTGAAAATTCATTTTTTTTTTAAATTCAACTGTCTTCTAAAATCTTTAATTATTTGGTTAAAAATGCAACTGGTTGTGGTTTAAGTTTAATCTTTTTCTTTGAAATACGACTATTTGGCTGAAAATTCATATGTGTAGGTTGAAAATTCAACAATTTGGTAAAAAATCAACTATTTTGTTGAAAATTCACCTATTTTGTTAAAAAGTCATCTTTGTTTGTCTAAAATTTAACTGGTTTGTTGGCAGTGTTGTCCATTTGTATTGAAAAATCATCTTTTGGTTAAAGTAAATAAATAAATTTTTGAGTTTTAATCTAAAATTGTTTTATTCCGGTTTTTAACAGATTTGATGTTAACACCGTTACAAGATTAAACTGCTGCTCTTTGAATAGACAAAGTTAGGGAACTTTGAAAATGACGTTTTTCGGCCACCCTGAAAATACGATTATTTATCGGTTTCAAATCATCAAGGAAATTATAGAAGAGAGCTTGTTTTTAATAATTGTTTTCTATTCTTCAGATGCTGAACAGTCAGAAGAAACTCTTAAAGCACCTCGAAGAAGTGGAACAGAAAGCGGGAGAGATTATCACTGATAGACAAGAAATCGTGGCTTTGGATATGAGAAGAAATGATGACAGAGTTGGGATGAGAGCTCTTCAACAACAGAAACACGACAAAGCTTGGTTAACGGTTGGACCAATATTAATAAAAATGAATGCAAAAGCTGCAGAAGAATTACTCGTAAAAGGTTTGTTCTTTTGTCTCATATTAGAAAATAAAAAATAAAAATGCTTATTAACTCGATGATAGTGTGCTTTTATTTCTTTTTCATTTCCTTAAAATATACTATTTTATATGTTACAGACCAGAAACAGTGTGATATAGAAATTAATAAACTAAGAAGCAATCTGAAAGTAAAAGTCAACGAACTGCGTGACTTGGAAATGAGTCCTCCTGTTCCTGGACTTATGTTACAACCTATGTCTCGCACAGAAATGGCAGGAATAAACCAAGTTCTTGGAAAAGGACTTTAAGTCATCTATTTATATTTTAAATAGCTTCTAAGTATGTATAAATAATACTTTATGTATTAAAAATAGCAGTAAATGCACGCGCGTGAAGCGCGCGTTCACGTCCCTGGATTTGTATTTCCTAACATTAATAAACAAAGTTTTAAGCAATAAGAGTTTAAAGTTTTTAAAGTTTAGAGTTTTAAAATTGAAAACTTATGAATTTAAATATTTTTCCATTCGAATCCATTAAAATTTGACAATTTGAATTTGAAAACTAAATTTGATATTTCAAAGTCAATGCTTCTACAACTCTAGAATTTTACATTGTCATTACACTTAAAAAATTATAGTTTAACATCAAAATTGATTAGACAAATTTTTCTGAAATGAAGAAATAAATTGACCGTCATTTTCACCGATCAGAATGGGAAAATTTTCAATTACGTATGAACCTTTCAAATTGAAGCATACTAAACAAACGTTCAAAATAAGAAGTAATTTTAAATGGGAAACATCAAATTGTTGATTATACCTATGAAAATTCAAGCAATTCAATTTTGATTGCAAAATTAAAACTTATGAAAGGGAAAAACTGAAAATTCAGCGTTCAACATGCAAATTCAGAACTCTAAAATCGTAAGCATTCAAAATAAAAGGAATTATTTAATTACTGAGAATTGTTAAATTATTCAATTCTTATAAATTTCAGACCGCTCTATTTTGATCTATTCTGATTTTAGACAACACCATTTTTAAATTTTTACTTTCAAATCGATTAATTTCTAACACTTCACTTAGAATTTGTATTCATTCTTGAAATCTTCCAATCAAATATTTTCCTATTTTAAATGATTCATTTTTTTAAATCTTGAACTAAAAAACGAACAGTTCTAAGATATTGCGTTAAAAATGTCAAAAAATGAATCCAAAACAAGGTCGCTCTATGATTACAATTTTTGAAATTGCACAATTCTAAGCATTTCAATTCGAAGTTGTACTAAAATATTCTCATTGTTAAGGCTTGAATTTGACAAATTATTTACTTAATTTTTCATTGTTTTGAATTTATTCTAGAGGAATTTAATTCAAAATTGATTGATTACAAATCCTTTAAACTAAAAATTTGATATCCTACGATTTCAAAGAATTAAAAAAACCAGACAATTTTGTACGTTTAAGATTGAAACTAAACAATTTAGAACATATAAATCTAATTATTAAATATAAAACTAACTAAAATTGAAACTAAACAATTTGGAATATTTAAATCTAAAATTGTTAAATATGAAACAATCATCATTCTATGTTTGGTTGAAAATTAATCTTTTTTAATTGAAAATTCAAGAGTTAAATTTTTCATAGAAAATTCGATTTTTTTTGTTTTGTTTAAATTAATTTTTTTACTGAATATGAAGATTATTTCATTTTTTGTTGAAAATTCAACTATTTGGTTCAAAATTTATGTATTTTGTTGAAATTTCGCTTTTTTATTTTTTGATTGAAAGTTAATTTTTCTAACTGAAATATTAACTGTTCCATTTTTGGTTGAAAATTGATAGTTTTTAGTTGAAAATTCGAGTATTAAATTTTTCATCGAGAATTCATCATAACTATTTCATTTGTGGTTGAAAAATGTTCATTTTTAGTTAAAAATTCAACTATTTGGTTCAAAATTCATTTATTTTGTTGAAAATTCGTCTTTTTTTATAGAAAATTAATCTTCTTGACTGAAAATTCAACTGTTTTATTGAAAATTTGTCTTTGGGTCAAAAATCCTATTGCTTTGGTAAAATGCAACTATTTGATTGAAAATTCGTTTTCTTTTGCAAATTTATTTTTGCGCTGAATATTTAACGATTTCATTTGTGGTTGAAAATTGGTAATTAAACAAAAAATTCAAATATGTGGTTCAATATTCATGTATTTTGTTGAAAATTCGTCTTTTTTTTATAGAAAATTGATCTTCTTGATTGAAAATTCAACTTTGTTGAAAATTTGTCTTTTTGGGGTAAACATTCTATTGTTTGGATAAAAATGTAACTATTTGATTAAAAATGAACTTTTTTTGTTTAAAATTCAACTGTTTTGTAGAGAATTCGCCTCTGGCTCGAAAATTAAACAATTCGGTTGAAATTTTTTTTATCTTCAATGAAAAATCTTTCTTGGTTGTAAATTCATCTGTTTTTCTTGAATTCCACTGATTTTTATTTAAAATTAAATTTTTTTTTTTTTTTTGAAATATCTATTACATTTTTTGTCGAGAAATCATCTTTTTTGGTTGAATTCAACTGTTTTTAATTAAAAATGAAACTCTTTCTTGGGTAAAATATACATTTTTTTTGTTGACAATTTATCTTTTTTGGTTGAAATTAACTGTTTTTTATTTTAAATTAAAATCTTTTTGTTTAAAAATTCAACTAATTGGTTAAAAATTCATCTCTTTGGTTGAGAAATTAACTGTTTGTCGAAAGTTCGTTTTTTTGTTGTTGTTAAAATTAATTTTTTTAACTGAAAATATTCCATTTTTGGTTGAAAATGTATCTTCTTTATTTAAAAATTCTACTATTTGGTTGAAAATGTATCATTTTTAGTCAAAAATTCAATTATTTGATTGAAAATATATCTTTTTTTGTTACAAATTCAACATTTAGTTAAACATTTAATTATTTTGATGAAAATACAATGTATTTCGATTTACTTAGAATCTTAATCGTTTCATATGAAATTCAGTATGGTACCTATACATCAATTTTATTTCAAAGAATTTATTCCACTATTATTCGCCTATTTTCCTGAAAAATCACCTAATTTCCCCTTTTTTTAGAGTACTTTGTGTATATGAAGTAATTTATTTACTGTTTTTAATGTTTTGTGTAGAAAAAATATTGAACATAATATTTTTGTATATAATGCTTTGAGAATATTTTCAGAATAAAAGAATTACTATTTATTTCTGTGTAGGATATATTCTGCGTAGGAAATACTTTGTGTAGGAAGACTATAATGCTATTCAATTCTGTTTGAGATATATTCTGTGTAGGAGAAATATAATCAGTATGCTTTGTGTACAATATATTCCGTGTACAGTATGTTTGTGTAGAATTGATTGCTACTCGAAGACGTTGTCTTGTACAAAAAAGAAATTTCGAACGTAAAAAATAGTTTATTGCAACATGTACAAACTTATAAAAAGAAAAGTTGTTCTACTTCTGTACAAATGATATAAATAATAGCATCAAAGTCTTGACAATAGTTATTACAATTGAGTCGTAATAAATATACACCTATGTACAGTGTATATTATTTGTTGTGTTCAATTATTAAACATTAGAATCGGTAATGTATTAATGAATGAAAAAAGGCAGTAAATAATTTAATTTTGATTCCTAACTCGACAAGTTTCATATTTTGAATGGACTGTCTGCTAAAATAATATCACTTTAGTTCCGTTGCAATTCGGCTGCTCTTTCTGTGAACCACTGAGGTAAAAACGCGTACTGCGCTCCGAGACCTGAAGCGACATCGCTATTCAGAATATTCATATCGATTTTTCCTCCAGGCCTCCAGGTAAATTTGTAAATGCATTTGTTGTAATCCTCAGTAACGACAGTCTTAATGTGACTCAAGAAAGCGTCGCAAAAGTTCATACAGGGGGAAGGTTCCCAATAATTCTGAAATGAAAAGAACATTTTATTGATCCTCTTTTTGAAAATTTGTCCTTAATTTTGACTCTATTTACCTTGGCCATTTTTATCAGATCCGCAACCCTGTATCTTTTCAAATCAATAACTTTTCCGTTATTGGTTCTAAAACCACACAAGATATTCTCAATACCAACTAAGAAAGACTGACACCACCATCTCAAAAGCTTTTTTCTAAAGAAAACATCTTGCCGCCCAGTTTCAATAATTCGGTTAGTTTTAAGTTCTATGAATTTCACATTTTTCCACGGAACGGGTTCTTTCACCGGCTCTGTTGTCTCAATTCCATCCATTTCTGCTCCATAAAGCATCGAATTGTCCCCAAACTCGCAAGAGAAGATGCAGCAGAATTCTTCTGATTCGTTGACTGGCTCTGAGACATCCGGCTTTTTGTCAGGAGAATCTGAAAAAGTATTTTAGAATTTAGAATATTTTAAAATTTAGAACTTAGGGGTCATCCATAAACTACGTTACCAATTTTGGGATATTTTTGACCCCTCAGTCCCCCCTTGTTGACAGCCGTAGCCCCCCCCCCCTCCGAAAGAAAGTAACGAAGCCGTTGGCTATACACAGACTTCACATTTTTTCTGCGTTTTTGGCGTTTCTAATAAGTTGTTCTGCAGTGAGTAGAATTTTCGACCACAAAGAAGACTTTGCAAAAATAGTTGAATTTCAACAAAATAATTAAATTTTTAACAACATAGTTGAATTTTTAATCATGTATAGTTCAGTTCTCAAACAAAAAAGATGAATTCTCAACGAAAGATTTAATATTAATTTCTTATTTCATGTATGAATATATGAATTTTCAATCCGAATTTTCAACAAAACAGTTGAATGACCTAAGAAGAAAGATGACTCAACAAAATAGTTGAATTTTATACCTACAAAGATCAATTTTCGCCAATAACCCCGAAAGGGAAATGGCTTAATGGTATAATAATAATAATGTAATTTTTAATCAAGAGAGATGAATTTTCAAACAAATAGTTGAGTTTACAACTGAAAAATATAAGTTAAAAAAATAAAAATATTATCAACAAAAACAAACGAATTTGCAACTGTTTGAATTCAACTAAAAAGCACGCATTTTTAACAAAATACTTGAATTCTTAACCAAAATGATGGTTTAAAAAAAAGATTAATTTTTTTCTCAAGAAGACGAATTTTCAACAAAATACAAGGATTTTCTACAAAACAGTTGAATTTTCCACCCGACATTATGAATTTTCAACAAAAAAGTGATTCGTTCTACCAAGTAGTTAATTTTACAAATAGTTTAATTTTTAACCAAATAGTAGAATTTGCTGCCAAAATAATTGAATTTTCAACCAAATAGTTGAATTTGAAAAAAGATAATAATTTTTAACTATTCAGTTTGAAAAATTAATTTTCTTCCAATTAAATTGAAACAAAAAAGACGAGTTTTTAACAAAATGGTTGTATCCACGGCCAAAAAGATGAATGTTCAAATAAGAAGACTAATTTTCTACCCAAAAAGATGAATTTTCAACAAAATAGATGAATTTTCCACAAAACGGTTGAATTTTTAAACCGATACTATGAATTTTTAACAAAAAAGTTATCGTGTTTCAAACAAACAAGACGTATTTTTTACAAAAAAATTTAATTTTCTACCCGAAAATAAGCATTTTTAATAAAAAGGATAATTTTCAACTACATAACTTAATTTTCTACCAAATTGTTGAATTTCCAAGCAAAAAATACGAATTTTTTACAAACCAGTTCTATTTTCAAACCGAAAAGATGAAGTCTCAACGAAACCTGTAATACTTCATATTTTAACGAGAAAATATTTTAATTAGAAATAAAAAACAGTTTAATTCAACCAAAGAAGTCGAATTTTCAACAAAATAGTTGAATCCTCAACAAAATACATGAATTTTCAATCAAATAGTTGAAATTTCAAATAGAAATGATCAATTTTCAATTAAAAATATAAATTTTCAACCAATAATGGAATAGTTATATTTTCAGTAAAACAAAAACTGATTAAATTTTTCACTCTAAAGATGAATTTTCAACTAAAATGATCAATCTTTCGAAAAAAATTAATTTTAACGAAGTAGTTCAGCTTTCAACCAGGTAGTTGAATTTTCAAACAAACAAGATGAATTCTCAACGAAAAGTGCAATTGATGATATTTTAACGAAAAAAGATTTTAATTTAATTGTAAGTCAAAAACAGTTGAATGCAATAAAAAAATACGAATATTCAATAAAATAGTTAATGCTTGAACCAACGAGATGAATTTTTAACTAAGAAGATTAATTTTCTATTAAAAAAAAACACAAATTTTGAACAGAATACATGAATTTTTAACTAAAAAAGATCAATTTTAACCATATAGTTGAATTTTTAACTAGAAAAGATCATTTTACAACCAAAAAAGAAACGAATTTTCGAAAAATAGTTCAATTTTCCACGAAAGAAATGAATCTTCAACCAAAAAGACAAATTTTTAACAAAGTAGTACAACTATCAACCAAGTTGTTGAATTTTTAACCAAAAATTGATGATGTTTTCAACAAAATAGTTACCTATCCAACAAAATAATTAAATTTTGAATCAAATAGTGGAATTTGGAACCAAAACAGAAATTTAAACGGAAAATCGAGAAAAAGGGGGAAGTTTCTTAAAAACAGGAAAAAAATCAGATATTCTTTAAAAAGGGGAAAAGAGGGGAATATGGAAAAGAGTGTGAAGCCTGGAATATGAAAGTAATTTTCAAACTTAATAAGTTATTATTGAACTGTACCGTTGCACGGACATCTTTCGCAAAAGTCGCAAACTTTCTTAAAATTTCTCATCAAGAAACGTACTAAACGTTATATTGGGTTACGTAGTTTATGGACGATCCCTTAGGGAAATGATAGAAAAAGAATGCAGATCAATTATAAAATTCTATACCTGATAGAACATACTGCTCGAATTTGAAACCCCAGGAGGACATCATTAAATCTCTGGATGTTGCATTTTCCTTCCTCTGCTTCACTTCTTCTGTATCAAATCCGCAGAGGTAAATAGTACCTTTAAATTTAACTGCACATACTATCCATCCATCGCTTTCTTCGAATGGTGTTCGCCATAAAGCACTCAATAATCCTCGATAACAAACAAATTCTGGTTTCAGCCTGTGAAATTGTTGGTATATATATATTTCTGTTAACAATCAGGATGGCCCCAAAACTTAATTTTCAAAATTCCCTCATTTTTCCCTGACTAATTTTTCATTTTCCCTGACAATTTATAGTATTTGAAGACCAAAAATCTGATATTGAACCAAATATATACAAAAATATTGCCCAAAAATGACTAATGGTCTCTTGAATTTAAAAGAATTCGTTGAAATTGATAAGAAGTCCTTGTCAATTTTAACAAATTCAGAATAAATTCATAGGGGTTTAAAACAATTCAAGTTATATTCAAAAAAATTGGAAAACATTTGTCAAATTCCATTGATTTCAGTAAAATTGGATAGGTTTTAGAGGAATTTAAGGAAAACTAGAAGAATTCGATGGTATTCATAAAAATTCAAAGCGAATTAAAAAATCAAATGAATTGAAAACAATTTAGAAATATTAAAAAATTTATTGAATTCAGTAAGTTTGAAATTAGTTTAGAAAAATTCAAGGGAATTCAAAAGAATTTGATCAAATGCCTAAGAATACCAGGTGAGTTTAAAAAGCTTCAGGATGAATTAAACAAAAACTAAAAAAATTAATTAAATTAAGTAGAACTGAGTGGATTATAAGAATTCAAGTGAATTAAAAATTATTTATAAAAATTTAGGTTAAATTAATAAGAATTCAGGATGAATTGCAAGTGAATTCAAATCAATTGCAAAAAATATTTGAAAATCTCTTCAAATCTTTGAATTCCTATCAAATCCCTCAATTCTTGCGAATAAATTATATGAAATCTAATGATATTTCCTGAAATTCTGGAAATTTTATTAAAATACCTTGAGAGGGTTATATAAAATCGTTCCATATCAGCCGAAATTATACGAAATTTAGAAACCCATGAAATTTTTTTTAATCCCTTAAAACCATTCAAATCCTGGGGAATTTCTTTAAAAAGTTATATATCACTTGAAAATGCCTTGGAATCTTTTAAAATACCCTAAAATATTTCAAATCCTTTGAAATCTTTCGAAAACTTTTGAAATTTTAAAAGCTCTTTGAAATTATTTGGAACACCTTCAAATGATTGAAATCTATTAAAAATCTCTTAAAATCTTTTAACATACCCAAAAATATTTCAAATCCTTTAAAATCTTTCGAAATTTTTTTTAGATATAATTTTTTTAGATATCATGAAATCTTTAAAATATGTTGAAATTCTTTTAAATTATTGAAAACTGTTAAAAATTTCTTTGAACATTTTAAAATACCCTAAAATATTTCAAAAAAATTCAGAAATAGGCATAGACCTGAATTCAATAATGGTTAATCCATGCGTTAATTTATTGAAAGAAAAGTGACGTAAGTGATCTTTTCCTTTTAAAAAGTGACTATAGTGGCTTTATCTTGAACAAGTAACTAACAGTGACTGGGTGGGAGTTCTGATTATTCTTTACAATTACTTGAAGTGCCTCTTAAAAAACTCCACGACATTTGCATTTTTTTTCAAAATCCCGGACTTTCCCTGATTTCCAGGTTTTCCCTGACAAATATATTGTACATAGAATATATTGTATACAAATTATACTGATTATATTTCTCCTACACAAAGAAAATGTTGACTATCCTATACATAACTAGTCATTATTTTATTCTCAAAACATTGTATACAAAACTATTATGTCCAATATTTTTCCTAGACAAAATATATATTCTACACAAAATATTAAAAACCGTAAATGAAATATTTTCTACACAAAGTAGATCCTACACACAATTAAATAATTATTCTTTTTATTTAAATATTGTGCCTGCTTTATGAAAAAAATGTTCCCTACACAATACATATTTTACATAAATTTTTCACCACTGGCAACATAAAATCAGGCTACACACTCTTTCCCGTTTTTAAAGAATTCCTATTTTTCCCCTGTTTTCAAGAAAATTCCACTTTTTCTCGTTTTTTCCGCTTAAATGCGAGCTGAATGAATAGAACCCAATAAGGAAATCTAACTATTTTTTCTTTAATATTAATTCTTTTTAATTATAAAGTCTGCTATTATATTTTTGATTCAGAATTAATCTCTTTTGATTAAAAATTTAATTATTTTGTTGACAATTGAACTATTTTGTTAAAAAGTTATATTTTTGATCCAAAATTAAACTACTGGTTGACAGTTGCACTACTTTGATAAAAAATCATTTTACTCGTTAAAAAGTTAACTACTTGATCGAAAATTCGTCTTTTTTTTTTGTTGAAAATTACTTTTCTGAACTGAAAATTTAACTTTTCCATTTTTGGCTAAAAATCGAACATTTTTAGTTAAAAATTCAAGGATGACATTTTTCGTTGAGAATTCAACTTTTCTTTGTTGAAAATTCAACTACTTTTTTTGAAAGTTGTGGTAATTTGTTAAAAATTCATTTTATTGGTTACAAATTGAACTATTTTATTGAAACTTCGCTTTTATTTTTTGGTTGAAAATTAATTTTTCTAACTGAAATTGTAACTATTCCAATTTCTGGTTGAAAATTTATCGTTTTTAATTGAAAATTTAAGTATTAAAATTTCCATTAAAAATTAAACTTATTGATTTTGTAGAGAATTCACCTCTGGCTGGAAAATTCAACAATTTAGTTGACATTTTTTTTTTCTTGAATGAAGAACCTTTCTTGGTTTTTTTTATATATATACCATTAAGCCATTTCCCTTTCGGCGAGCCTCAAGGGGTAAGCGTGACACTACCCGATTCGGGTAGTGTTTCTAGTTGGATAGTTTCTTGTAGTAAATAACTACAAGTGTGGGCTCACCACACCCACCACCGCCAACAGCAACGCAGCAGTATCAGACGGTCACCCATCCAAGTACTAACCGCGCCCAACACTGCTTAACTTCAGTGATCTAACGGGAACTGGTGTTTCCAGCGTGGTATGGCCGTTGCCATACCACCAAATACCAAATAAATACCACCAAATACAAATACCACCAAATTGCAATTAATACATTTTTTGTTGAGAAATCGTCTTTTTTGTTGTATTCAACTGTTTTTAATTTAAAATTAAATTCTTTTTCTGTTGAAATATAAAATATTACATTTTTTGTTGAAAATTAATATTTTTGGTTGAATTCAAATGTTTTTTATTTTTAATTAAAATTTTCTTGTTTGTTTAAAAATTCAACTAATTCGTTAAAAATGGGAAGACTGAAAATTCTCGAAAATAAAATTCCTGACACTGTGAAATATCCGAATTGGAAAATTCTCGAGTAATAAAATTCCCGAAATTATAAAATTGCCGAAACATAAAAATCCCGAATTGGAAAATTCCTGAATAAATCAAATTCCCGAACAGTTTATAATATTACCGAATTAGAAAATGCCCGAAAGAAAATTGCCCAATTATAAAATGTCCGAACTAGAAAATTCCCAAATTCAAACAATTAAAAAATTGTTTTTCAATAAATATTATTTATTAAAAATACAATAATCAAATCTTTTTATCAAAGAAGAGATTTTTTTAATGTTTGAAGATTTTTAAAATTATTGTTTGAATTTAAAATAACAATAATTGCATACAAAGTGTATAACAAAATAAATTTATAAACACGCGCGCCTCGAGCAAAAAAAGAAATTTCTCCCTAAATTTTCTCCGAACCTACACTAACATTTTTCAAACAAACTTTGCAGGATTCGATTCAGCACTGATTTATCGCAGTTTCTTTTTCATTTTTTTAAATTTAACAATTCGATTTTAGATAACATTTTTGGTAATTTTTTTAAATACTATGCACATTTTCAAACAAAATTTTTCATTCAGAAAAATACTTTTTTCAACTATTGTTATTTTAAATTCAAACAATAATTTTTTTAAACTTTAAGCATTACAAATATTTTTTCTTTGCTAAAAATATTTTATTATTTTATTTTTAATAAATAAATAATAATTAACGAAAACACAAATGATTTAATTGTTTAAATTCGGGAATTTCCTAGTTCGAAAATTTTATAATTCGACCATTTTCTGGCGGGAATTTTATTCTTCGGGAATTTTCAAATTGGTTAATATTATAAACTGTGGCGAATTTTCCAATTCGGGTTTTTTATATTTCGACAATTTTATCATTGCGGGAACTTTATTATTCAGAATTTCATTTTCAGGATTGTTTAGTCGTCCCTTAAAAATGTATCTTTTTTAGTTGAAATTTCAACTATTTGGTTAAAAATACACATTTTTAAGTTAAAAATGCAACTATTTTGTTAAAAAATTAATTATTTTGTTGAAGATTCAACTATTTTGATGAAAATGCAATATATTTCATCTTGAGATCTTAATTGCTTCATATTTAATTCAGTATGGTACCTATTCATTAATTTTATTTAAATTATTCCCCTATTTTCCTGAAAAAATCACCTATTTCCCCTGCTCTGAGAGCACTTCGTGTAGGAAGTAATTTATTAACTGTTTTTAATATTTTGTGTACAATATTTTGAGAATATTTTCAGAATAAAACAATTACTATTTATTTCTGTTCAAGATATATTCTGTGTAGTAAATATTACGTCAGGATACTTTGTGTACTATATATTTGTGTAAGAATGGGTGGTAATCATAAAATTCCACGTTTCATTAAATCACCGTATTTTTAAGCATGAAAAGACAGTTTTTCTCAAAAACGACTATGTCGATTCCGTTACTTTTTTGTTTTCAAATAACCATAAAATCATAAAAATTAACTGGATAGACATAACGATAATTCTAAAGAAATAATGATATGAATATTGCCGAAAATAATTGCGTGTACTAACCATCGTCCGTATCCAGGTGGGGCTTCAATTTGACTAGAATTATAAATAATCCACTGTAGAAGGTGATTTATTTTTTCCCCAGAAGCTGATTCCGGTTTACGTATTACTTTATCAATCCCATGATTGAGGTTAAGTTCAACACCTTCACCACGACTGTTTCGCGGGGCATTAATATATTTCAATTGTGACAAATCCGGTAAATATTCACGTTGTCCATTTATACTGAAATAACCAACAACTTCTGGTTTTGTGATACGAGGAAAAGTTTCGGTCCAATGCTGCTCTACTTCGAACGACATCACGACTCGAATTTTTTGACATTTGTTGTTATTCAGATTTGCATTCGATTCTCCATCTGTGCACACGTGGTCATGTCACATCGCAAAAATAAATCATTATTAATATAAAACTAACATAAATCTTTAGTGTCTAAAGCGGACCGGCTTTCTCTATGGAATTTGGATTATCTTGTCCAGGAAAATTGAGGAAAATGATCAGAGGAATAACATTGTGGGAATAATAAGGAATTTTTGAATCAAGGATCTTCACCTTAAAAAGAAAAAAAAACTAATACAAGAGCCCTGGGCACGTCGTCTTTTGTACGCTACTGAGCTGCGCATGCGGCTGGGCTTGATTTATATATTCAAATTTTGAAAAAAGAACCCAAATAGAAAACGTGGATAAAAATAGAAGGCAACCTCAATTTTATACTGAATAATTTTATATGTAAATTTGTGTAATTTATTTATTATTATCAGATGTATATATTTAATATCTCGTTTTGAATTATTTAAATAACTAGAAAACAAACACG
Organism: Andricus curvator; assembly: GCA_932195095.1. Classification (NCBI taxonomy): domain Eukaryota; kingdom Metazoa; phylum Arthropoda; class Insecta; order Hymenoptera; family Cynipidae; genus Andricus; species Andricus curvator. The sequence goes on along the minus strand of CAKNYM010044191.1, from coordinate 18,979 downwards.
CGTGCTACGCCAAAGCTATGTGCGCGATTATTATTTTTTTGTCCCGCGCAATTTTTAAAATAAAATATAAAATGATTGTATTAGATAGTCTAAACATATAATAATGAAAATGTAATATGATAAATAAATAATAAAATATGTAAAATAATAGAATGTCACCGACAATATTTTTGATAATTGATGGAAATTTATATTTGAAATTATGAGTCTTGAACAAACAAAAAAATGAATTTTTAACATAGTACTTCAACTTTTAACCAAGTAGTTGAATTTTTAGCGAAAAAGATGAATTCTCAACGAAACATGTAATAATTGATACTTTATCCGAAAATAGTTACTAATTATAAATAAAAAACAGTTTCATTTAATCAAAAAAGTCGAATTTTTGAGAAAATACATACATTTTCAAGAAATTAGGTAAATTTTCAACTAATAAAGATGAATCTGTAAAAAAATGGAATACTCAAATCTTCAGTTAAAAAATTAAATTTCAACTAAAAAATATGAATTAAAATTAATTTTTAACATAGTAGTTCAACCAAGTAGCTGAATTTTCAACCCAAAAAAATAGCATTTATCAACCAAATGTTTGAATTTCCAACCAAACAGATGAATTTTTTTCCAATAGCATCTTCTACCAAAAAAGATGAATTTTCAACCAAACATGGTATGGTTAAATTTTCAATCACAAAATTGATTTTCAACTGAAAAAAATTTTTTCAACAAAATAGGTAAATTTAGATAGCATTTTCGATGGATTAAACCATAACCGTTCGTCAAGGTTCGTTAGCGAACACGTTCTTTCTTTTAGGTCCCAAAAAAGTTTGCCAAAGCTCGATTCGATCCGTTCATTTTTTCGATATTTAAAAAAAATTTAATAAAATAGGTGAATTTTCAAAGAAATTTAATATTTATTTTCAACCCGAAAATATGAATTTTCTACTAAAACAATTGAATTTTCAACCCATAACAACGATATTTCAAGAAAATAGTTGAATTTTCAACAACAAAAAAAATGAATTTTCAACTAAAATTAAATCTTCAACCAAAAAAGATAAATTCCCACCAAAAAATGTAATAACTGATATTTTAACAACAAAATTTGAATTTAAAATCAAAAACAGTTTATTTCAACCAAAGAAGACAAATTTGAAAAAATTGTTGAATTTTCAACTGTGAAAGAATTGTCAGTAAATAAATCCAATGAAGAAAAAGAATTTCAACCAAATTGTTGAATTTTCAAGTGAAAATTATAGTCATTTTTAATAAAAAAGTTTAATTTTCAACCAACTTTTCGATTTATTTTCATCAAGAATATATGAATTTTCAACCCATAAAGATATTTCAAGAAAACAGTTGAATTTTCAACGAAAAATGTCATAGATGATATTTCAACCAAAAAAAATTTCAATTTGTATTTAAAAACAGTTAAATTCAACAACAAAAAAAGAATTTTCAACAAAATAGTTGAATTCTCCACCACAATAGATTATTTTTTAATAAAATAGTTGCATTTTTAACCAAAAAACATGACATTTCTACCAAAAGGGATACATTTTCAAACCAAAAGGACAACCATGTAGAATGTTTTTTATAATTAATGAAAATTGATATCTTAACGTCAGAATTATCATATAATGTTTATGTATAATAAATTGCTAAAAAGTTGTACATCTTCTTTGAAATATAATTTTTTTTCATGTTTACAATTTTTTTAAATAACTGATTTCCTGTGAAAAAGGTGAATATAACTTGAAACTGTTCAAAAATAGAAAATCTTGTTCGAAGTATATAATGATTATTGTTTTAAAATACTAATTTTTGTTGTAAAACGCTAACATAACCAAAAATTGTTTAAAAAGTGTGAAACTTTGAAATACATTTTTAGATTAAAAATACGCGTTTCTGGTCTACAACGCTAAAAGAACCTAATATTGCTGAAGATTGGGAGTCTTGATGATGATTTCTGTTTAAAAATGCTAATTTCCGATAAAAAAAATTAATACAACCTAAAATCTTTATAAATTTTAAGTCTTCTTCGAAACTTTAGGATTTTATAATAAAATTATGTTTTATACTAATACTAATTTTCAGCGAAAAGCACCAACATAAAACATGTATCACATTGTTAATTTATAGATTGATTTTAAAATTCTTAAATTTAAAATATAAAACAACTTCAAGTAATATGAAAAACCAATAAAGGTTTCAACAACAATGATTGCGAGATTTCCGAGAAATATCGTTACACCACTTTTTCTAAATAGGATAATCATTAAAAAAATATATCTGAAATAATACGCTGAGCATACATTTCTTGAGTTTAACAGTTTTTCCAGAATTTAAAAACTGTTCAATAGGTTCATAACTAACCTTTATGGTCGTTACACCCTTGCGAACAAATATTATAGAAAATTCAGTATAGGCCTATAATGATTTTCCTATAATGAGTTTCTTATAATTTTTTAACGATTCTAGAAAAATCATTATAAAAAATCTTCGAAAAAAACTCAGTATAGAAATAATGTTAAAGTATTTAAAGAAGTGATGCAAAAAAATAGAGAAATTACAAACGAATTATTCCAAATAGTTCCATGAATGTAAATGAATTTTGCAGTATTTCCAAAGATTTTAAGCTTGATTTTAAGGGATTTTTAGAGAAAATTGAAAAATAAATGCAATTAAATAAAATTTCAAGGGATTTTTAGCTCTTCCAAAAATTTCAAGGGATTTTAAAGAATTTCACAAGATTTGAAGGATTTTATTAAATATTTAAGGATTTCTTAGATTTCTAGAGTTTTTAACTTTTTTTACAGAACTTTAATGAATAAGTTAATTGTGAATTATATTTAAGAGATTTAAAATGATTTCTACTTATTTAAGTGGATTTATATCATTTCAAAGGAAATATTTCCAGGAATTTCAAAGGATTTCCAAAATTTGAATGGATTTAAAAGAATTTTGTAGGATTCCCAAAGATTTTAAGGAATTTCACAAGATTAAAGTATTTTATCAAATCTCTAAGGATTTCAAGGGATTTGAAAGATTTCCAGGTGTTTAAACGATATTTTTCTGTAGAGAACTTCATTGAATAAGTTGAACTAAATTGAAACATGCAAAGGTATGCAAATTATGTCTACTTATTTTAATCGATTTTCACGATTTACAAGGAAAGATTTTAAGGGATTCCAAAGGATTTTAAGAGATTAAATCAAGTGATTTTAAAGAATTTTGTAGGATATTTGAAGATTTCAAGGGATTTTTAAAGAAATTTGGAAAATAATTTGAACAACATTAAATGGCAAGGGATTCTAAGCGTTTCCAAAGATTTTAAGGGATTTTAAGGTATGTCAAGAAATTTCACAATATTTGAAGGACGTTATTGAATCTTCAAGGATTTCAAAGATTTCTAAAGATTTTAACGGGTTTTTACAGACATTTAATAAATAAGTTAACTGTGATTTATATTCAAGAGATTTCAAATAGTTTCTACTTATTTAAGTGGATTGTTATCACTTTTAAAGGAAATAGTTCTAAGAATTTTAAAGGGTTTCAAGAGATTAAAAATATTTCAAGGGATTTAAAAGAATTTTGTAGGATTTTCAAAGATTGCGAGGGATTTTCTAGAGAAGTTTGAAAAATAAATTGAATTAAGTTAAATTTCCAGGAATTCTTAGCGATTCCAAAGATTTCAAGGGGTTTGAAGGTATTTCCAGAAATTTCACAAGATTTAAAGAATTTTATTGAATCTTCAAGGATTTCAAAGATGTCTAGTGATTTAAACAGTTTTTTAGAGATCTTTACTGAATAAGTTTTGATTGAATTTTGTATTTTAAGGGGTTTCAAATGATTTCTACTTATTTCAATGAATATTTGAAATTGCCAAAGATTTCAATATAACTTAACGGTTTTCAACGCTTTTCTAGAGATTTTTAGGGATACAGTAAATTTTATATCAACTCTCTTGAACTGGATCCAGTCCAAGAGAATTAAATTGTCAATCGTTGAATCAGTATTTTGAATTATCACTGGTGAACCAGTGATTTTCCGATTTTTACTGGGTGACCCAGTAACTGACTCAAATAAAACAGCGTTACGGAATATATTCCAGTGACGTCAAATGATAGATTCAGCCAGTGATATAGCATTCTTGTCTTAAGGCAAGAACCTCCAGTCTTCTTTATTGTATACTAATTTTACGTTAGAAATATTTGGGGCCTGTCTGCAATAAGCAGGGGATATATCTTTCGCTTGGAAGTGAAGAGGCCCCTGGCCACTTGGGTTTGACTTAGAAGCGACGCGACACGTTGACGTAATGACGTGATTTTCCACAACCTATTGAAAATTCCGACGTCGTAAACTACGTCGGATACTACGTGGGAAACTACGTCGGAAACTACGTCAGATCCTACGACAACCTACGTCGGAAACGACGTCGTGAACTTCGTCGGAAATTCGGATAGTAAACTACGTCGTAAACTACGTGGGAAACCACGTCAGAAACTAGGTCGGAACCTATGACAACCTACGTCGGAAACTTCGTCTGAAATTGGGATAGTAAACTACGTCGTAAACTACGTGGGAAACTACGTCGGAAACTAGGTCGGAACCTACGACAACCTAAGTCGGAAACGACGTCGTAAACTTCGTCGGAAATTGGGATAGTAAGCTACGTCGTAAACTATGTCGAAAACTACGTGGGAAACTATGTCGGAAACTAGGTCGGAACCTACGACAACCTACGTCGGAAACGAGGTCGTAAACTTCGTCGGAAATTGGGATAGTAAACTACGTCTGATACTACGTGGGATACTACGTCGGAAACTACGTTCAGAAACTACGTCGTAAACTACGTAGGAAATTCGGGTAGTAAACGACTTACACACGTCTTCTCAATTAAAATTAAGAAAAGAAATTTAAGTTTCGAAACGGAAAATGTGATATTAAACCGAACCTGTGTTCTTTAATTTTAATATCTTTAGAATGCTTCTCAAGATTGTTTATGCCAGCTAATATTAAAAATATTCAGTGTAACATTAACAAGTACAAATATATATTTTAAAAGAAAATATGTATCTTGTTTCATTGCAAGTGATAATCAATTTCTGTAAATATTATACGCGAATTACAAAATTAAATTAATTAATTTTACTATATACCTACGTCGTTTACTATCCCAATTTTCGACGTAGTTTACGACGTTTCCGACGTAGGTTCTGACGTAGTTTCCGACTTAGTTTCCCACGTAGTATCCGACGTCCGAATTTTCAAAAGGGCAGTTGTGCGCAATATATTACATATATTAGGTAGTGTCTATAAGTCCGGACAGTCCGTACGTTTACTTCCAGCTATATGGCAGAGTTAAACATACGGACAGTCCGTACGTTCAGTTCCAGCTATACGGCCAGGTTAAAAATACAGACGGTCCGCACGTTGTTGGTCAAACCCTTTCCTATTTCCAACGTCTCGTGGAGGCAGAATAGCACCTTTGTGACTGTGATGATGGCACGCCTGTGACTGGTCACAGAAATAATGTTGGTCAAACCCCTACCCCTTTGCAACGTCTCGTGGAGGGCGGGAAGGCACCCCTGTGACTGGTCACAGAAATAAAGTTGGTTACACCCCTACCCCTTTCCAAC